>VYZV01025808.1:4872-31650 GCA_013401275.1 Pandion haliaetus | reverse complement strand
ATAGTTATGGTTCTTTTCAACCCTTGTATTTAGCTGCAGTACATATTGGATCAGTCTCCTTACCCCTCTCCCACAAAACACCAACAAACGTTTTCATTTTTATTTTTTCTAAAGAAAGCAGTAACTCTGATTTCTATCCCAATCATATCACAGTACAAGTGCCTTAAAGCTAATGTGAAGGGTTGCCTAGCAACAGCACTAAGCCTGCTGGGATCATCCTGCTACTGATTTTTGCATTGATATTTTGGTTCCCAATGATGCTTTGTAATAATGAAAGACACTATTAGCCCTGTTTTCGTACCTGAGAATTTAATTAATGCTTTTACTGGTGTGAAAGTCAGTGCTTTCCAAAATGTCTAACTATTTTGTCAGTTCTCTTGGGGCATTTGGGAGCAACACATAGCAATGGGCTCATCAAAAGAACCACAGGTTTCAAACAAACAGCATCTGGAGATCTTAATGGTCCTCTTAAATCTACACAAAAGTCACTATTTGCAATGGAATTATTGCTGGGTGTGACTTCTGAGTTCACAGAACAAGAACAATTACATGCAATCTCTGCTGGTGACTCTTGGAAAGTCTGTATCAACAGCCAGTATGCATAATAGTTGTGTTCTGCTTTTACTAGTTAAACAGAAAACTGTTGAAGAAAGAATTGTCACAACTCACAGTATCCAAAATCGAACAAATAAGAAGTCGAACTAATTGGATAGCAAACAATCCAATAGCAAGGACAGAAATAATTTGTGTCTTTAAGAAAGCAGAATATTATTCTTGTGCTGAGAAGTGGCCAGTTCATGTTCCATCCTGCCCCAGCCCTAATGCAGTGCCAGCTCAAAGATACTAATACCCTATTGAAAAGCCATCACTGAATTGAGCAGGGGACTTTATTCCTCTTTGGTTTTTTTCTGCTATTAACATTAAAATGCAAAACATGGACAAAAATCCTGGGGCTCTCATCTCCTATGGCCAACACAATAAGAAGCAATAAGACTCAGAGACAGATAAGTTATAGATTTGCAATTAACAAGCAAGATGTGAAGTAGATCTTAGCACTGTGTCTTCATTTGTGCTTGAGGAAAGTTTTAGGACATCCATACTTCTGCATCTTCTAGTGACTGTTCACATAAGTGGCAGTCTCATTTCAGAAGTCAGGAGGCTTCTTTTTTTCAGAAAGTTAGGATCAGCTGATGTGTATCTCTCTCATCATGTAGGAGTTTTAAGCCCCTGTAACTGACAGCAGGTACTTAAATACATGCAGAGACAGGACCTGAGAGCTAGGCGTAGTAACTGAGAAGAGTCGCAATGATACGATGACTCTTGCTAGAGCTTCAGCACAATGGGCCAAAAGTAAAAGTTCAGTTTGCATTACTTTGTGCTACCCTGTCAAATGCAGTTCCTGGGTGGCTACCATGCTCCTGACCCAAGACTAAGGCTAGGGATAGAAAATTGCCAACATGCCCCTCTACAAGTTTATGTCAGGTTGTAAGATTTGAAGAGTCTTACAAACCAAAAAGCCCCAAAGATCCAGTCCATATTGGCTTTGCAGTAGCAGTGATGTAAGCATCATTTGATGGGAAGTGGAATGAGGCCATCCACAATTCCCCATGCGAATCAATTCGTTCCCATGGAAAATGACTGGCCATCCATGACCTCAAACCTGAATTACAGACACTGAAGTTGTGATCTCCACAGCTCTCCACACACAGATTTCAGGCTCCCTCTCCTCAAATTCTCAAAATGATGTCAGGTTTTCCTTTCTGCCTTTGCACATGGCTGGTAGGCACACTGTTATGGCACCTTACACCTAGCTTTAGAGAAGGCAGGCAATCTCCCAGGTTGCAACCTGCAGCCCAAAGAAATCAACTGGCACTGTTCCCTCTATTTTTATAACAGAAGCAGCTCTCTTTAACAAATCAATTCCAAACAGAACAAGCTGTTTGACAATTATCATTTTGAACAAATATTTCCAGCCACATGCAAAACACCGTGGCAAAAAAAAGCAAACTTTCAATAAACAGAAAATAGATGATTGTTCTAAAATGACAGCTTTCATGCTGTTTATCCCAAAGGATCCTCAGAGCTTATGTAGTATGAAATAAATTTGCCACTGGTTAAAAATGTAAATTCTTTAAATACATAAAACCCTAATGAAAAGGCTTGTAACATTTCCCTTTTCCTGATTCCCACTTTTCTCTTTTTATCTTCCTAGAAGAAGATGTTGATTATAATTACAGTGGAGACTAAAATATATGCTTGATTTTGTGTTTAAAAACTATTTCGAAAGTAAAATGGGCTCTTAGTGTATGCGTGTGATTGGGCATGTGTATGTACTTCTACACATGCATGCATATATGAATTGTTTCATGGTTTTTAAAGAATTTTCTTTTAATGCACCAAGTACATTTCATATTTAAATGCACATAATTTGTAGAGAACACACAGAAGAGAGTCTGCCTATGGAGATGAGAGAGAAAAGCTGCTTTGAGATTCCATCAGGTCTTTAATGCTCTCAAGATGTACAGTAATGCAAAACACAGGGACTGACTCTGCCTTCCTAGCGAAGCAATGAGGGCTGCAGGATCAGTGCCACAGCCTGTCACTGTCACTTTCTGCTCATGGTTAGCAGGAGCTTGTGAACACCACTGCAGGGTCAGTTGTTGTCAGGTCAGAGTATGCTACAACTAATGCTCAGTCTCCACTGCCCTGGAGGCATAGAAAGCAAACTCAGGTCTGAAGGAACACACTGTAGCACAAAACTCAGATTTGCAATGGGACCAAGTGTTTGCTAGTTAAGTGGCCTGATTTCAGATGCCTTTTTTTTTTTTTTTAAACTAGGATCTCTAATTTAGCATATTGCTCGTGGAAGTGAGAAACTAAAGCGAAACTAATAGAGAAACTAAGTTTGCCTGAGCAGGAGCTGGGTGAAAAGGCAGCAGTTTGGACCCCTCACATGTCAGTCCTCTACATCCAAACACAAACAAGACCAACTCCCTGCTTCAGTTCACAGAGTGTCTACTTCTGCACAAAGTGAACACACAGGTGTGGATTTTCTGGGCACTGGATTAGATTTAAAAGCACTTGGTGCTCTCTCCTTTAACAATTATTCTTTTCTTTCCTTAGAAATGTATTCGGTGCAGATCCTGTGAGCAGGCTGCCCAAGTCCTTTAACAGATAGCCACCGCATATGTGCAAATCAAGTGTGCAACACACAAGCAGCGAGCCCAGCAAGACTCACAGCTGGAGTAGCAGATGCAATGTGGTGGACTTCGGACATACACGCCACCTAGTCATACATACACAAGTCCAGCAGAGCAAGAACATGGGCACGTGTACCGCATTTAGGTGGAAATCTGGCACAAATAAGACACATCAGCCTTGCTTACACATCAGACAAAAAAATACGTGATCCTACGTGCTGTGGTAATCCTGATGTTATAGTGATACTGTAGACTTTGCTAGGTATCCTAAGATTATGCCTGCATCCACCCCAACACATTATGATGATCTTTAGATGTCTGACTACTAGAACTCCACTGCATAGATCCTTGGATCTGACAGCAGATGATCTGGGGCCTAGTCCCGTCACTCCTGTTCACTTGCTGTACATCTGTGTGAATAGTAGTTCGTATCTCATTCTTTCTTGGGAAAACAATAACATCCTCCTCGCATACAAGCTTCCCTTCTCACGCTTACTCAGGTCACATTCTCTTGGAATGCATCTCAGCAAAGTAACTAAAGCGGCTATTAGTCTTTTTTTGATTTTCCTTTTCAGTTCACAGGGGCTGAAATAACGGTGAGTGCAGTGCTGCTGCCTGGAGAAATGCTGTTTGACAGACCAGCACTGCAGGCATACTGTGTGACATGGGTGCCATGTGGCCTAAAGGCTTTTGGATGTCAGATTGTTTGAGAAGAAGCACTCCAAGCAGGGTATGATCCGGAACCAGACTACTGGAGTAGTTTCTGGGAAGAACACTCCTACGGTCTGTGCCTGGGTCTCCTTTTGAATAGCAGCACTGAGTTCGTAGCAGGTGGAATCCCAGGAGGAAACTACCAAGCACATAATATTGACAATCAGTTCTAGGGACCCAGGCTTGCCCTTATTCTTGAAGCTCAGCTCGGACTGCTAATCTAGTCGTATGTAAGGATGGAAGAGTGGAAGGAAATATTTCCTTTGGGATCCTTTTCTGGTGGCGAAGTTGTAGGTACAGGCAATGACTAGTTAGCTCATTTATAGTGCAGAAGCTGTAGTCGCACTGAACCCTCAGTGTCAATACATAGCTCGTCTATGTTCTTGTTCCCACCCTTTTTTTGTAATTATTCCCAATTCATACAAGCAAAGGCTAATGATGAGAGAAAATTAGTTATTATCCTTTTCATTTCATAATTAATGCTTTCTGCTATCCTCATCAGTAGGTGTCTATTGTGGAATTTCCTATACTTTGCTTTGCCCCAAGCAGAAAGATACTAAATTAGATAAATTACTGTTCTGCTCCAGTATGGACAACCCTACAGTGATGCATACAGCTAGTTTGAATGCACAACCAGTAGTTGAATGACATCAGAAATTTTCAACACATTTTGGATGACCATCTGTGCAGAAAGTAATATCATAAACAGTAGTCTTCTCTGCAGTGAGGCAGCTGAACAAAGAGCCAGGCTCCAATGATCCCTTTACTATGGAGGAGCTCAAGTTTTGCTTTGAAGTTAGCAACCTAGATCCTTCTCTGCCTCTTTATTTTTTAGTGAAATTTATTTTCTAGTGAAATCAGCCTAACAAGAACATTGGTTTTCATATGTCTTGCAAACATTTTCTGTCTTTCCATCTTTTTTCTAAAACATTACTAGTTTTTGCAATCAAATGAACAAGCACCAGCATTACAAACAGTGGAAGAGAAATGCACCATCACCTTCCATTAGTTATGACAGAGAAGTATGAAAGGAATTCTAACATTCAAATGGGTTTTAATTTAAACTTGAACTGTGCTTTATATCAACTTTAGACATTCTTCACCTTTTATAACTTCATGTGTGAACTTTGACTGACTTGGTTGTCTAAATTTGCTCTGAGCGTGCAGTTCACACTGACTGAGACTATAAATCTAGCAACCAAACTAAAGCCTCAGTTGGCTACTACCCAAGGAGCCTGCTAGAGACAAACCAAAATGCTTGAAAATACAAAAACACAGTCACATTTCATTTCTAGATATGACTGCATTAATGACAAAGAAATTTGAAAAAGTGTAAAAATAATTTGAACCAAACTAGACCATTTGTTGCCCAGTCCACATTTTTATGTATCACTTGTGGATTAGAACTGGACATGCTGAGAAGCTTCCCCCCTGCTCCCCTCCCCCAGAAGTGATTTATTTATGTAAAGAATCAGAAGGAAAGGTTATTCAGTGGAACAGATATCCCCATTGTCCTACTAATACTATTGTATGGATTGAAACTGGTGGTAAATTAACATCAAAAGAACTATTGCAAAGATGATAGCAATTCTAGGCATGTGATTTCCAAAGAGTTTGTTTCAGGGTTGGCTTCTTTGATGCAGCAAAAGGATTCAAGAGTTTCTTGTGACTGGAAGTTTTTAATACCTTTTTTCCATGTTGGTTTCCTTATGTCAAAACATGACAGTGTAGCTTTTCACTCTGTGAGAAAATAGATTAAATTCTATAAATATAGCATCTTTAATAGGTTGGCTGTTCTCTCCTCAGCTACTTATTTTCAGGAACCTTATAGGAATTTAATGTCTTAAGCCCTTTGTTCCTCTGTCATATCTGCTTGAACTTTACTGAGTACAAAGATTACTGAGGGCATGATGAGAAAATGAGTGTCAAAACTACATAAGATGCATTTCCTTAGGAACCTAAGATGAAGATAAATAAGTTCTCAAACATTTTTAGATAAACCACTGGTTGGAGAACTTGGGAGGATTCAACATTGCAGGCATGCCTCTGGGCTCAGCTGGGAGCAGTTGATGCAGAGTCTGTGAGGCTCTTTCCCCTCTTCCAACATCTCATTGTTTCTGTGCCAAAATAAAAGAACTAAAAATCTATTTTTATAGTAGGTTGTTCTAGCTAAATACATCTATCATCTTCTGAAGATATTATATGTGGGTGAACCTTCTCTTTTCATTCCAAACCAGGCTGTATTTTGCAATACAATTTGCAATTCAGGCAGAGACCAGCAAACCTGACTCGTATTCATCAGCATGCTACTGTCAGCTGCACACAAGATGCTTAAGAGGTTTTAAGTCGCCTGTCTTGCCCCTCCAGTTTCTAGTGTGGATTCACAGAAAAGATGCAGGGGGAAATTTGCACCCTGCTCCTTGGAAGTCTCTGCATGCTAGATTTGTCCAAGTTATTTCTGTTGAAAGCATCTATAAATAGCTTGTATAACGCCTCAAGTGTGTTATGGAATTATTGAGAGTTTTGCCTGATTAGAAGAAATAAGTAAAAGCTCTGAGAAAGAAGCTCAAGATTTTACGTAATAATAAAAAACAGTAACTGAAGGGCTATGGATCAATTCATGTGCTTAAAATTAAGAACATACTCAAGTGTTTTGCTCAGCTAGAGATACTGTGAAATAATGTTGGTCCTTATTTTCCCGACACAAAAATAGCCACAAAATGTTTCATCTTGCACAATGTGCATGTTAGATCAGAACTTTTTGTTACTATCAAATAATTTATTCACTAGTGTTCTCACAAAAGACTTGTTTGTTCAGTGTGTTTGGATTCCCTTCCTTTCCTTTTCATACCCAAGATCTGGAAGCAATTTCTCAGTAGATGTCTAGAGAAAAAAGAAAAGGCAATTGTATGCTAGAGAATAGACTACAGCATCCTTGGAGCAAAAGATGCATCAAATTATAGCTTACAGGTTGTGTACACTTCCATGCCTAATGTCTGAATGGGCAGATCAGGGTTTTGAATAGCACTATAGGGACAGCTACTCATGCTTAGCCATTAAACAAAAGATGCAACTGAACACCAGTCAGTACTGGCTTTTGAAGGGCAAGGGGATAACAACAGGGAGCATCCCTCTTGTCATAGGTAAATATGTGTCCTTTGTAACTAATGCAAGCCAGAATGAATTACAGCTTTATTAGAAATCATTTTCATGTTCAGGTCATGCGTTAAGGAATGCTCTATGTTTCTTCTGGAACATGGAAATAGATCAATCATCTTGCTCAAGTTAGTTATGTCCATCCTTCACAATGCTCTCTTATGGATTAATTTAAAATATATATATTTTTCCATCTCTTCACTCTCAGGGAGCTAACAGCATCCTGTCGTTGGAGCAGTTTGATTGTATATTTGCATGACTACAGCCCAAAGAAAATACTTCTCTCACACTGATTTCAATGTACTTTACATTAGGCCTTGAGAATCAAAGGGCATTCACCAGGGTGATTTACAGGTGAGGCAAGAAGGATATGTCCATAGCATCTTCAGCTACTGTACATTAATTTCTAAATGAGGATCAATTTACTACAGTAGTATATATGTTAGCTTTTCTTCTAGTCTAGCACAAAGCCCTTTATCTCACATACACACATCAAACCTGATGAGATGCTGGCTGAAGTGTTTCACTGAACTGGAATAAATAGCTGACTGCACCGCAAAAAAGTGTGTGTACTGTTCTGTGTACGTGGTATTTATGCTGAGTATTTGTTTTCATGGTATTTGCAATAGGACAATAGGTCTGCAACGCTCGGTTCGGTTTTTCTTCCGGAGTTGTCAGTGGCTCATGATTTGGTGTACATACACTTAGGGGTGTACTCATGGCATGTCTTTCAAAACCTCTTAGGGTTTCTTTTTTTTTTTTTGCTGCAAAGTCAGTGCAACAGTAGATGCTTTTATTCTACTTGGGATCTAAATTATATTGGGTTTGGGTAAGGTGGCTACCCACTGGAACAGCTTCAGTAGTTACAGTTTTGCATTCATATACCACAAGCCCAAGAAATTTTGTCAGCTGGAAAGTTTTCTGCTAAAACCCAGACTGTCATTACCTTCTGTAAATGGGGACCCTCAGGAAGAGCTGACCTGGTGCCCACTGAAGTCACTGAACAATACCTGTGACCTTCAGTGGATGCTTGATAAGACTAGCAAATGCAAAGATGGAGAGATACCAGCTGAATTACACTGATGCAGGAAGGTGCCATACTATCATACGCTATGGATGATGGTAAGAGAAATGTGGCTGTTTTTTCATATGGCCAAAGACATTACAAATTATAGTTAATCTAAGCTGATCAAGAGCATCAAGCAACAATGACATCCAAAGGAGATAGGATAGCTCTCTCATCATAGGAGAGCTCTGAAGAAGTGACCTTTGTTTAATTATGGCCCAATACAAATTTTTCTGAATAAATTTGAATAGCTTAACTACCCATCAACACAGAGAGTAAGAACTCTCACGCTTTGCATGACTCCAAGCCAGAGCTAGCAAGCAAAGGGTTCACATTCCAAACCTTCATAAAAGTAGCACTGCCAGCTCTGCCTGGCGTCTAAGACTTGCCTACAGAGAACATAGTGCACAACCACCAGCCTCCTGCAGAAGAATTGCTTCCCTCCCATGCAAGGAGACACCATGTTTTACGGGTATGGTTGTTCAGGTTGAAACTAAGCAATGTGTTATAGCTTAAACACACTCAAAACATATTATATTGATGTATATGTAAAACATTTTCTTTTCAGAGCAATAGGTTTTGGCTTTCCTCACTATTACACCCTTTAGAAAGGCCGTCCAAGGACGCTGTACAGAAGTCAGCGGTTTCCTTCAGCCAGACGATCAAGCTGCTTCCAGTCACTTGAGAGCTGAACATCTGTTACTAAGCAACTGGGGAGGCAATTTGGGAGCATACACCACCCTTGCCAGTCTCTCCTTGCAAACCTGTCACAGACCCAGCTACTCTGTGCAAGTAATCCTTTCCACAAAGACAGAAGGCTAATGTAAGAAGATTATAAATTTCCAGAAATAAAACTTTACTTCAACACTTCTCTGAACTATAGCTAGGGAATGTTTAGTATATAATTTTCTCCACAGCCACTGGATACTTAATGCAACAACTGATTGGTCAAAAGCTGTTTCTAGGTCAGAGGCACAGCTTGGGTAAAACATTTATGTACAAGTGAATTCATCTCTTGGTCAACAGTAGGCCTGCTTGCTTTTACAGTTTGGATAGAGCAAATGTCTTCATGAGGTTTTTGTTCTGAGAAGCTGCCAATAATCATAAAAGCCTCAAGTTATTCATACACACGCATTATGTAGGGTCTCCATGTTAGATACTGATGGATTTAATTTAAGGATTGGCTCACTCTGCATCATTCTTTCCAGATACAACAGGTTGTTATGATCTTGTGTTAATTTCTATATTTACTTTTGGTGCTTTGTTGCTAGTTTCCTTCATCCTTGGTCTTCTGTATTTTGAATTGCATCTCAGTCCTCAATTCCTTATCTCTAGCAATGATTTAGAGTTGCAGTTGAAGATCCTACCAGCAAAATCATGACTTTGACTAACTGGTTTTGTTCTCTTGCAAAAAGGGCATGCCATATTTTCTTTGCTTTGTGCAATTTTGATGTGTTTTCTTCATGGGAAGAGGCACTGTAGATATGAAGTCATTCAGGTGGACTTTTTTGATCATGACAGTTGTCACAAAAGCAAAATATATTTATTTTGCTTGGCATTTTTAGATGGCATTTTTGAAGCTTTCCTAAGATTCACATAAGCAGAATGCTTATACACAGAGAGGAGAGGTTTAAACCTGTTGAACATGTTACCAGATTAAGCTTTTTAAAGTAACAACCTTTTTTTTAAACAAATTGCTTTGTCATCAATTAGCAACACATTTCCTGGGAGTTCTGTGATTCCTCATACCAACAGCTGCTTCCTATGTGACGTAAGTTTGGCACATTCAGACATTTTATTGTTGACTTGATAGGCAGGACAATTCACAACCTTTCTTTTCCAAGTAGGACAGCCAGATTTAAATACTCAATCTCTTCTTCCCCCTATATCATAATCTACTTGGATAGAAGGTTATTTATGTTCACTTTCTATGAAAGAAAAAAGTATATGAAATAAGCAATGACAGTAAGGAGTAGGAAAAAACCCAAAGCATCTGCTCAACTATTTCATGAATATTAACAATACATTTAGCAACACATCTTAATTCTATGGACGGCTAATACAAGCAGACAAGTCTACTTTGAAAATATGTATGTACAGCCTTGAGATATGAGGGCATTACAACAGTCCATCAAGTCAGGAGAGCAGCCAATTACACAGAAGAAACAGTTAGTACATAGGTTATCTTGTAAAGGAAGAACTGCAGCCAACCCCAGTGACTTACATGGTTTTATTATTCTTCTGACTTTATTGTTATGAAGCTGTTCTGACAAAAACTTGAGTTAAATAGGTAGACTACTAAATCTAGTGCTCTTTTGGCTTGAAACGAGTAAGAATGCAAAATTATTTCCTGTTTAAGTAATGTGTGTAGGTGACCATATTTGTCACTGGCACCTGAAGACTGCTGCTACACACCTCCCATCATTCTTTCAGCATCCATGGTCACTGTGTATGCTATTTATACCTGCTTTCAACTGTGTTGCCCAGCTGCAACTGAGAAGTACAGTCCTAGGCTGTATTTCCTCCAAACAGACCAGGCCCAAATGCTTAGAGTACTTCCAAGACTTCCTATCATCACAGACAGAGCAGTGTATTTGCAATCCTACTTTTATGTGTGAATTTGAAATTTGTACTTTTTGTGTTCAGTGTGAGGGAAGAAGAGGTGTCTGTTGTCTACACTAAGTTTAGGTGTAGAAATTCATCTACCCCCTTGCAGTGAGGTGCTTTTATGTTCTACGTTTGCAGTCTAGGCTCAGTTATCTAACTCTATATTCAGGATAAAGATTACATCTCCTTCCAGCCCTCTCCAGCAAAGACTTCTGCAGTTGAGGGAGCATGGTTTACTAAAATAACTTCATGTTGTTAAAAATTCATAGAAGATCCAACACAAACTCCTAAATGCTTCTATAATATGTGTAGTTGTTCCTGTTATGGTAGCTCAAGATTTAATCTATTGGTTGCAGTGGAGATGCATCAGTAAAACTATGCACTATGCAGAAAGAAGCACAAGTATTAATAAAGAGGTTGCAAATATTCTTTAATGAAGGCTTGCTTTGTTACTTCAGTCTTCAGAATTGAATCACTTGAATTTTGGAAAAGGGATTTTTCCAACTAAAAGCTAGTTGTAACAACTGTGGTGAAATGAAAGGAAATGCAGGATTAGAAAATTATTTTCTTAGTTTTTCCGCTGTCACCTTGAATCTTCTTGCATAAATCCTTACAGCTTGTCTAGCATGTAAATTAATCGGGTGGATGATAGTTCACCGTCAGTAATGCTTTGAGTCTTCTAAACACATTATTAACAGTTAATGATTTGTAATTATGGTTTCTGTAGCAATTAAATTATTGGCTTCTTTTCAAGTGTTAAATTGGGATTTTTGCTTCTCTTCTCCATGCTGACACACACTTGGCATATTGGTAGGTAGCCCGAATACTGCAGTAGTGGCATTTATACATACAGGATGGCTCCTGTAACAGAACTGGGATGTATTGATGAAATTAAAGTTTTTGTTAGTGAAAAGTGATCAGTGTTAGTTTTATGTAAGGCCTGTCACAAAGCAGGTCATTTAATCTGAAGTCAATTGCAATTTAAAATCTCAATGATTTAAAAACAAAAAAATATCAATACTTCAAACAGCAAAGAAATCTTATTTGAGGACTTCAAAGAGCTATAAATGCTCCTTCCTATAATTAGATTGTGAGATGTAGCCACAAACGTGTTACTTTACACTCTAAGATTATTGGAGTATTCAACTGTTAGAATAGCTTAGCAAAGGAAATAATACACACACTATCACTGGGGCCTTTAAATCAGCCTCACCTCTTCCTAAAGCATGCATTACAAGTTATTAGACTTAGTGCAGCAGTCATTGTATGAAATATCTGGGTTGTGGTAGGCAGAGGCCAGGTGATGATTGCAGCTCTTTTCATTGGAAGCTACTGGAAGATTTACTATAAGAAGGGAAGAAACCACTCAAGTATTGCCAGTGAAAACTGCACGTAACTGCTTACACAACAAAGCAGTACTGACACTGTCTCAGGTTGAGATACCCAAGGTTTCTGCAAACAACTGCAATTTAAGCACCAACATGAATGAGAAGATGTTAGAGAACTGATGGCACTATGGTCAATATGCTGTCTCAGACCAAGTGAAAAACAAAACTACTTGGGGTCATTAGAGAAGTGAGTGTTCATTGATTGAGTATCCTTCTACCTAAGCAAAATTTGCATCTCACATTTCATCTTACAAAGGAGACACCAGCTAAGCATCTATTGATATGACTTCATTTTCAACAGTTTAGTGTGCTAACCTAAACAGGTCAACATGAGCTTAAAAGCTTGTTTCTCAGGCAGTGTGAATAGCCTAAAGGAACTATTGCCTTCAGCAATAAAATTTAAAGTTACAGGTTGGCATGGGCTTCAGACAGCAAAAAGAAGTAAACTAAACTAAGGATCTAAATTTTACCACAATGCGCAATCAAGTTTCTTTTGTAGGTTTTCACCGAAGAAGTTTTAGAAAAGGAGAAAATGTGGCTACAATCTGTTTCCTTATATCAAGAGAAGCAGCTCTAATTTGAAGTGTTACAATACAAGCAATACAAAATGTTTCACCAAAACGCAATATTTGTGCTCTGGAAGAGCACAGTGTGCTATCTATGATTGCCAGCCTCTCACTGATAAGAGCTGCACGAAATCTTTATCTAAACCCACAAATAACTAGAAACTTGTAATAAAAAAAAAAAAAACAGGCTAAATGCTTGCTCTCTGAACTGGTATCAGGCATTCAAGGCCTAGACTTGCATGGTTTTCAGCATAGACTTCAGGCTGCATAACCTCACATTTGCTGTGCAATGTCTCAGCACATTGCCCATTTTATCACATCAGACTGACAGGACAATTAGATACAAGCAAACCATTTCAACAAAACAAGAAACCAGCCAAAACCTTCTGCCTATGTTTAGGCTTCTACTGATATTCAGAAATATTTTAAAAGGACATTGTATTTTTCCATAGGTGTACAAGGATATAAAAATAGAATATTTCAATTACTAATGCCTATCATTTTCTGCTTTTAACTGGAAATGGGACAACTAAACACAGCAGGGTTGTCCTATGTCAGATTTGAACCAACTTGGAAAAGTTCCAGTGAGTTCTTAAAGTACTCATGACTTCTGGGCTCAATGACCCTGGGATACTCCAGAGTGCACTCAGAAGTCACTCGGGATATAGAGCAGATCTCACCCAAATGGGAATCATCAGTATCAAACCCTGAAGCAGCAAGTACTAAGCTTTTTTTTTTTTTTTTTCTTAGAAATAAAAGTCAGAAAACAAACAAGAGAAAGAGATCCTTCAGTCCTGGCACCACTAAAGAAAAAAAATCAAGTATGGATAGCAAATTACTACATTTCCACCCAGCACATATGCATACACACGTCCATCTGTTTATATACACACTCAAGCATGCCCATACATATGTATCCATATATATATGGTTGTGTATATATATAAAAATCTCGTTATGAACTACAGAAAGTGTGGCTCAGTCCCCCAACCTTTTCTACAGTGCTGATCCAAGCAGTGAAAGTCTACAAGCCATTTGCAAACCTAACCCTCCATGGAAAAGTTTTGTTCTGTTTGTATAGCATTGTGGAACTACTAACCTGTCAGCTTCACCTCTGTGCCTGGGAACAGATCCTCCTAGAAGCTTTAAGGCACATGGTAAAAAGGGAGGTGATCTGTGACAGCCAGCATGGCTTCACCAAGGGCAAGTCTTGCCTGACCAACCTAGTGGCCTTCTATGATGGAGTGACTACATCAGTGGACAAAGGAAGGGCTACGGATGTCATCTATCTAGACTTCTGTAAGGCCTTTGACATGGTCCCCCACAACATCCTTCTCTCTAAATTGTAGGGAGATTGATCTGATGGATGGACTATTCAGGGTATAAGGAATTGGCTGGATGGTCGCATACAGAGGGTAGTGGTCAACGGCTCAATGTCCAGATGGAGATGAGTGACAAGTGGTGTGCTTCAGGGATCTGTATTGGGACCAGTGCTGTTTAATATCTTCATCAGTGACATAGACAGTTGGATCAAGTGCACCCTCAGCAAGTTTGCAGAGGACACCAAGCCAAGTGGTGTGTTTGACGACTGAGGGACAGGATGACATTCAGAGAGACCAGGACAAGCTCAAGAAGTGGGCCTATGCAAACCTCATTAGGTTCATGAGTACAAGGTCCTGCACCTGGGTCAGGACAACCCCCAGTATCAATACAGGCTGGGGGATGAAGGGATTGAGAGCAGCCCTGCTGAGAAGGACTTGGGGGTACTGGTGGATGAAAAGCAGGACATGAGCCAGCAATGTGTGCTCACAGCCCAGAAAGCTTAACTGTATCCTGCCCCTCTGCTCTGGCAAGACCCCACCTGCAGTACTTCATCCAGCTCTGGAGCCCTCAGCACAGGAAAGACATGGACCTGTTGGAGCAGGTCTAGAGGAGGGCCACAAAAATGATTAGAGGGATGGGACACCTCTCCTATGAGGAAAGGCTGAGAGAGCTGGGGTTGCTCAGCCTGGAGAAGAGCAGTCTCCAGGAAGACATTATTGGGGCCTTTCAATGCTTAGAGGGGGCTTATAAGAAAGATGGGAACAGACTTTTTAGTAGGGCCTGTTCTGATAGGACAAGGGGCAATGGTTTTAAACTAAAGGAGGGTAGATTCAGACTAGATATAAGGATTTTTTTTTTTTTTTTTTTTTTTTTCCCCGTNTTTTTTTTTTTTTTTTTTTTCCCCTGTGATGAGGGTGGCGAAACGCTGGAACAGCTTGCCCAGAGAGCTGGTAGATGTCCCATCCCTGGAAGCATTCAAGGTCAGGTTGGATGGGGCTTTGAGCAACCTGACCTCGTTGAAGATGTCCCTGCTTATTGCAGGGGGGTTGGAGCTAGATGACGTTTGATGGTCCCTTCCAACCCAAACCGTTCTATGACCTTATGATTCATTGTGCACAATAGGCTCTTGGTCTACAGATCTGACTAGACTTCTGATATTACAATGCAAATTTAATAATCATAATAATCTCAGTCCACATGAGCATGAGCTTAAATTTGCACAATAAATTTATAATCTTTTAACTACATCAGGCTGAGGGCCGAGTCTGTAGCTTTACCTGTACTCAGGAGAGCTCTCGCAAACATTTCACAGTCCACTGCAGATACAAAATTCAACTTAGCCCAGGAGCACTATCTCACCATTTTGCTTTAAGAACTCTGCTAGATTAAGCAGAAAGTTTTTAATGAAATCCCTTAAGCAGATTTTCATGAAGTCACCAGAAACTTCCGATGGAAAACGTTTCTAGACTACTCACCCCCACAAAATTTTGGGGGAGATTCATAACTCTCATAAATCCATATGAATGAAAATACGTATAAGCATGAGGACAGGTATTGCTAGGAGAGCGAGCAAATCCATCACTTAAAGCAGAAAGTAGCCTCATCTTGGTAGGAACCTTGGTTCCTTCCTGGCTTTGTTTGTAATCCCAGCTCAGGGGATATTTATATACCCTAGAAACCTGTCTAGATGGCACTGAGGTGGCTTTAACAGGCCCAAGGCTCTCATATAATTACAAACCTGATACAAGAAGCTAGATAAAAGTCTTGGCTGGTACAATACACACCCCAGAACTCACAACTGAACTACCTCCCTTGATATAAGATCAATGATAGTCCCCACTCAGTTGCATAAAGCCCTTTAAATAAGGCCTTCTGGAGTGAATGTGAGCTGGAGAAGTCACAAAAAAAAAAAAAAAAAGTCTTATAAGCTAGTAAATACTGTTTTAAGAACAAGTCAGGTTGGACATTAGCATAGACCTGCTTTTCTGTTCTGTAGAACCAAGGTTTGTATTTACATGAGAGATGGAGCAATTTTCCAACCTAATGGATGGAGCAGATTGTGTGACATGCATAGACTAGACCTGAGCAGACCAAACTTCAGACAAGCAGTCTCTCTCGTGTCCTGCATCATTAAGACTTCAACCAGCGCTATGTCCCACAACAAACAACCTATACACTATAAAATTTTGCATGTCAAGACAGGCATAATGCAAGCAGTTGATCCCTTTCCTAAAAGGGCTGCTAGTAAAGACTTTCATTACTGCTTCAGGCAGGTAACTTGGTAATGACAGTCATGACCATTAGTTTGGGCCAGCTGTGGTTTTTAACACTTGCAGTTAAATGCACCAACAATCAGCCAATATACTCAAGCTTCTAATCAGGAAAGTCACCAAAATACCTTGAAATACACTACAACTACCTGCTACAAATTAATTTTTATTTTATTTTTATTACTGCTTTAATCAAACTGTGGTGAGGTACAGTAAAAGAAAGATAGAACTGTTTTAATGCCCTAGAGAGGAAGTTGCCAAAGTGAGTCAAGGTATTAATGCATTTGACTAAATGAGGCCAACATTTAGTGAATAAAACAGGACACTTCTGTGGTATTGAGACGATCAAGGGTCCACTGTGAAAAAAGCATGCACTGTCGCTACTGCCTCACAAGAACTTATATTTACCACCACCACCACTACACCCAACTCCCCAGCAGTTAAGTGTTTGGAAGAGAATAGAGCCCTGAAAAAAGCATCACTCATATTTGACTCCTTTCAAAGAAGTTTGCCAGCAGCCTTTAATCTTTGCAGGTTAAATAGTTGATTCTCTCCCCACCTGGGGCAGAAGGTGATACCACATAAGTCACAAAGCACATTTCTGCTCTGATTCACAAGACTGTGATGCAGATCTTGCTCTGTTCTCAGCATTCCTTTCTTATCACATTCACTCTCAAACCTAAATTTGAAACAGAGCCTAACATATCCAGTCCTTCTAAATGGTGTAAATGGTGTTTTTGTAGAGGCTACCACATCAATCCAGATAGCTTCTTTAAGGAGCACATCATGGCCATGAGCTGACAGAATCTTAATAATGAGAAATAAATCTCAGAGGGAATATTTTCAGAATAGCATACAAGTCCTATCTTCGATGGCAGCCATCACCCACGCAATGGGGAGAGATACTAGCTGGAGGTTTTGCCAGGGGAGAGAGGTCTGTCTGTGTCTTGCATTTTGTATTAATGAGGTTTTGGAAACCTGGAAACATCTGAGGACTCTATCATTCATTTAAATGGGCAGAAAAATAAAGAGGCACATGGGAAAAATGAAGGCCCCTTCCTGACACTTATTAAAAGGGTTGAGTTATTTATGTACCATCAGGGAAACATTCATTGATTTCACAGAGATGAGCTGGGTAATGGTGTTCAGAGCTTTTTCAGTTGTAGCCACTAAGTCGACTGCATGTCATTAATGACAAAAGAAGAATTGTCCCATTGCACCTCAGCAGTATATGTGAAGCTATCTTACATCACTAATGCAAATCTCACCATGACCTCATTTTGTAGCATCTCTTCAAAAAGAGCCCCAAATGACAATTTCTAGGATGGTCCCTCTGAGATTTCTACTGGTATCAATATTCACGAGGAACAACAACCCAGATAAAGCTATACCAGGAAACAGTTTGCTACATATATGAAACCATCTATGGTAGGGCTCAAGTTAAAGGAGAAAAAGTTGTATGACTCTGTCAACTAATTATGTAATTAAAATTTTGTACAGTGCCCTGACATTTTGTTCTATTGTACGACACACGTGAAAGTTATCTGGCTTGCTATAGCAAGTACATATTTTAGTAGCACTTGCTGGATTTTTCTAGCTATCTGTATTCAGTATTAGATATATTTTAGGGGAATTAGTAAGTCTAAATTTAAGCAATGGCTGCAGCCTCTGTGCAAACATTTCAGGACTCTCTTTTGTACCAAAAGTAAAAGGATGGTGGAAGATAGGTACTTTGCCCCTGCTAAGGTGAAAGAGGTAGGGAGAACTAGTCCAATCTGTGTGAAAGTAAGCACGGTCAGTGTTTTACGCAGGTTAGCCAGAGTGTAATGGGTGGTAGAATCATCACAAATGTGTTCAGCAGAGATCAAGATGTCACTGTGCCTCAAGGATCAGCTGTACCTGGATAATTTAAAACCTACTATCTAAGTTATTCTTGCAGTCTTTCATCAATGGAGATTCTCTACTGGCATACTTTAGTGCTTCTCTACCCTCCCTAGCCTCTGGAGAGGATGCTTATCTAACTCTATTAAGAGCACCCAACCTCAATTTATAGCTTTTGCTGAATTGTGACAAGTTCTCCATGCAGCAACTTAACCCCATTACTTATTGTTCTACCCTCAGATGAGTCCCTTCTCTAGAGACATTTTATATACAAAGCTCATAATGGCAGCATTCTTGGTCCCTGAGCTAAATTATCCTTTGGCAGATTACTGACCTACAACTTCTTGTCACTCTTTGAAAATGGAAAGTTGAGAAGGTTAGATTCTGTTGACTTAACTGGACTTGAACACAGCTTCCATGCTCTCTGCTGAAATTCTCAAACATGTACAGACATGGGACAGAAAAATAGTGAAGAGTAGACATTTGCCTTGCTTCTAAACCCAAAACAACCTATGTAACAAAGTAAGATTCTAGAAAAGAAGTCCTGAAAGACTCAAGATGATAGATTCAATGTTGATTTGTCATCCCTAATNAAACCAAAACCAACCCAAAAAACAACAAAACACCCTAGTTATCTTTTGCCTGATGTAACATTTGAGATGTCAATGGATTCTTCATGGGACAGCTAATATGGCAACCTCTATATTATTTTGCCCTCCTTTTGCTGAGGAATCCAGAGTTTAACAGGCTGTACGCTATTTTATAGTGGAAGTGTAAAGATTTGTACTGCCAAAGTACTTTGAGCTTTGTTAGAGTGACATCCAGTGGCATACAAAGTTTTCTTTGTGGCAGCATGTAGCAGATAAATCTCTATTTGTATACTACCAGCTTTAAAAACTTTTCTCTTCATGATCATGAAAGTAACTGAGACATTAGAAGGAAATGCATCAGCTGAAGTCTTCAGACTGGGTTGCCAAAGTAAAATTGATTTTTAACATATCTATATAAATGATCTGCTAGTTTTGAGAAAAGCAAAACACTCCACTTTGTTATAGAAATTGTGGATGCCTGAAACTTCTGAAGACCATGGATCAGGTACCCACTTTTGAAAATCCCAGCTTGTTGGTTTCAAAGACCACTTTAAGACAGTCATCTCACAAAATTCCCAAATGTATGCATTCATGAAATAACTAGGTACTCTGCTGGGAATTGCAGAATTAAAACCTGAGAAAACATTATCTCTTCTGGCAGAGCTTTTTTAATCCAGCTGTTTGATGTATGATAATGACATAAAAGCCATTAGAACTTCAAAAATAGATCCCTGTACACATCTTTTCCCCAAATCCTGCAAAAAGGAACCAAACAGGGCAAGTCAGAGGGTGGACTTGAAGGAGGGTTCAATGTCACAGGAAAAAATGCTGGTGATTTCAGGCCAACCTAATATTTATCAGTAGAAGGCAGCCACCATGTTTTGAGCACTAGAGAAAGCCCAACTAAATTAGTTCTTTACTGGTCAAAAAACCAACAGGGAAACACAAAAACAGTTCAAAGGCATCTTTGCCCTTCTCCGCACAGGGCACATTAAAAATATGAAAGGCTTAAATTTGAGGCAGAAGTCACATGCCAGAAAGGAGGCATTGGACCAACTTGGACACATTTTGCCATTCCAATAAGAATTATAGCCTGTACTACTGCCTACTTCTTCTGCATGCTTATATTTAAGATTTATTCATAGTTTTATTTAGCATATATGAAGACATACCCAGTCTTTCAACCAATTTCAACATTAGATCATAGCTTAAACATCCTTCTGTACAGCAGGATGGCAGAACCATGCTCTGTCCAGCAAATATTTTTTATTTGAAACAAATTTTGCATTGATATGAAAAATACACTTCCGTCTGAGTCCAGACCCTCAGTGTAAACTGATGGTCCAAAGAAGAACAGAAAAAGAACAGAAAGGGAGTATCTGGCTTAGTATGCCAGACTGGCAGAGGTGATCCCATGTTCATATTTTGTGTATTGTCAACTTTTCTGATATTTGTAACTAACTTCTCCCATTGAGAAGGTATTAAATTGCAGAGGAAACTACATCTGTCCTAGGCTTATGAAGGACATTTTCCTCCTAGCTAGATCTCCAAATGCTCTGAAAACATTTTTGCCAGGCAGCTAGAAAAACCAAAGTGAGTCCTATACTTTGAGGAAAGAGCCAGTTTTAAGGTCACGGTAGAAAATGAGATGAAACAAATCCAATTGCACCTTGGCAGCAGCTGGAGACTCAGTCTACCATAGCAGAGGACTGATACATCTGATGAACTGTATGGTGCTGCTGAAAGTGAGGTCACTGAGGATCTAATTCTTAATGCAATTTCTTGCGTGGAGAAGAGGAAGAGTGTGCATGAGGCGAGCCCTAGGCCAAACGAGTGTAGATCAGGCAGGAGGAAAGTTGCACATTTTGAGCATCAACTTTTCCAAGAAAGCAGCCACTGGAGTGGAGAGACAGTTTGTATCAGAACAACCGGCAAGACAAAACCCTGAAAAGTAACATCAAAACAGGACAATGTACTTCTCTCTTCCTCCCTCCTTCCCCACAGTTCTTGGCAAAATGGGAGGAAGAATGTAGAAAAGGTATTGGGGGCTGATAGACCTATCAGAATTATTTTGTTTGGAAAAGACCTTTAAGATCATGAAGTCCAACTGTTAACCTATCACCGCCAAGTCCACTGTTAAACCATGTCCTTAAGGGCTACATCTACATGTCTTTTAAACACCTCCAGGGATGGTGACTCAACCATGTCCCTGGGCAGCCTGTTCCAATGCCTGACAACCCTTTCAGTAAAGAAATCTTTCCTAATATCCAATCTAACCCTCCCCTGCCACAACTTGAGGCCGTTTCCTCTCATCCTATCACCAGCCATCTGACAGAAGAGACCAGCCCCCACCTCACTACAACCTCCTTTCAGGTAGTTGCAGAGAGCGAGAAGGTCTCCCCTAGGCCTCCTTTTCTCCCCGCTAAACAAACCCACTTCCCTCAGCCACTCCTCATAAGACCTGTGCTCCAGGCCCCTCACCAGCTTCCTTGCCCTACTCTGGACACGCTCCAGCGGTTCCATGTCTTTCCTGGAGTGAGGGGCCCAAAACTGAACACAGTACTCAAGGTACAGCCTCACCAGTGCTGAGTACAGGGGAAAAAATCACTTCCCTGCTCCTGCTGGCCACACTGTTTCTGAGACAGGCCAGGATGCTGCTGGCCTTCTTGGCCACCTGGGCACACTGCTGGCTCATATTTAGCCGACTGTTGACCAGCACCCCCAGGTCCTTTTCCGACGGGCAGCTTTCCAGCCGCTCTTTCCCAAGTCTGTAGTGCTGCATGGGGTTGTTGTGACCCAAGTGCAGGACCCAGCACTTGGCCTCGTTGAACCTCATACAATTGGCCTCGGCCCATCGATCCAGCCTGTCCAGATCCCTCTGCAGAGCCTTCCTACCCTCGAGCAGATCAACCCTCCCTCCCAACTTGGTGTCATCCGCAAACTTACTGAGGGTGCACTCAATCCCCTTGTCCAGATCATTGATAAAGATACTAAAGAGAACTGGCCCCGGTACTGAGGCCTGGGGAACACCACTTGTGACCTGATGCCAACTGGATTTAACTCCATTCACCACAACTCTTTGGGCCTGGCCACCCAGCCAGTTTTTCACCCAGCAAAGAGTGATGTCTCAGTACTGAGAGTTTCACACAAGTTAAGTCCTAAAGTGCTGGGTTCCTTTCCTTCTGGTAAAGACAGCTAACAGAGGAGAAGTGGAAAGAGTGCTTTAAAAGACAAAAAATTATGCTTATTAACATGTTACCAAACAAATTGGTTTCAATGAATAAGCTTATTGCTGAGAGCTGCTCAGTTAATTTGCTATTCCTGACTTATTCACAAGTGTTCACATCTCATTCTTCTTGGCATGCATTTTATTCATAACATTTGATACATAACATTACTCATGTGATCACAAGATCAGTTGCAAACAGACTCTAGGTGTAGACCAATATCTTCATTCTTACAAAAAAAATCATAAATCCAATGCAAGCCAAGCTTTTGTGCTAGAATGCTAATGGGCAGACCCCTACACTACCACTAACTTAGTAGAAAACACCCTGACTTTCAGCACATTCATAAGCTGCATCATGCCTTCAGCATGCAGGCCTGAAAAAAAAAAAAAAACTTTTAATATGAATTAAAAGAGGTCTTGGTATATCCTAGGTAAAAAAAAAGTACTGCACAGCATGCAGTAGCTTCACAATAGTTAAGAGTTTCCTCTGTGAAGTTTCTTACTGCAGCTGGAAAAGCTCTACTGTGTATACCAGCATCACACAAGGAAACTGTAGCAGCAAAGGAGACTTAATTTAGTTGTCACCATATTTTGCGTTGCATACACAAAAGTATAGACATATTAGAGCCTTTTCTCATATGATTACATGAGAATAAACCTCTCCCCTTCTTTATATACGCTTGCACGTATACAACCAATCCAGTCCATTTACAAGTGACAGCAGAATTTATGTTCAGCTGCCATCAATCTGCAGTAATGCTGTGTTGTGTAAGCAGAAAGAAACTATTTCTGGTAAAACAGGTACAGGACACTGTCACACAGCTGGTGCTTTATACACTCTCCTTTGTCTCCTGCTTTTCTTCTGCAAGTTTAATGGTGCTAGAGATTTGAACATACAACATAAACATAGCTTAACATACAATATAGTATTTGCTTTAAAAGACAAAATTGCTGAAGCAATTTTAAACATTTTCAGAAGCAAATGTTGCTCAGACAGACAAATCTAGTTTTGACACCCCCCTCCCTCCCCCCAAGAATAGCCATGTCAGACTCAGAATGTACTTCTACATAAAGAAGGTTAATGAACCAGGCAAATTGTACTGCACAGGAAACAAATGCCAAATATTGCTCTTAGCTTTTTCTTGTGAGTCAGTGGCTGCTGTGGGAATGGGAGTACTAAAATAAATAGTACCACATACGTAGTGCAGCTGGAACATTCCAAAACACCATGAAGCTGTCGGTCTGCATGTCAGAATCAATGTTCAAGCTTGTCAGGAGAAAGGCAGGGTAAATTTGGAGCTTTAAATAGTCACCATCTTTTACAGTTGGTTATTAGCAGTAATGGAAGGAAGGCCTTCTTATGATTGCAAATCAGGTTCTTTATTCAGAACTGCACTGTAATTACCTTTTCATGTGAAATTTGTAAGGAATACGTATTTATTTATGTCTGAAAAAGAAAAATCCTAGTCAGAGGTGACAAAGCAATTCAGATTATTTGAAGATGCTCAGGGCTCCAATCCAAGATTAAACTTGGAAGCATTAACAAGGTTTGGGGGGAGGGGTAGAGGGGGAATTGAGTAAGCAGAAGAACAGTTTTAACCGATATTGACAGAAAATCAACAATGCAGCTACTTTGAAGAATCACAGAATCCCTAGGGCAAACCCCAAGTGTCCAAGCTCAGTTTTTAATCAGCTGTTTCAAAGAACTCTAATAATTTAGATCTGAAGGACCTTGACAGACCACCAAAGGTCCAGTTGCAGTTGCTTTAATGAGAAACCTCCCACTAACTTTTATGGTCTCTCAGTTGAAGCCTCCATGTGAATTGTTCCTTGCTTGACATTTTTTTTAGCAAAGTCCGGCCCAATCTCAGGTGGCTTTTTTTCCTCTCAGACAGCTACTTTTCAGGTCTGTTCAAAGAATACATAGAGATACTGAAGGCTTTGCTCTATGTGCATATACATGCACACACGATTAAATACATATCTGTACCTCATTCCCATTTTCCTTTGCCTGCTGCTTATCAAGTACATCTGATCATCTTGCATCTTTATACAAAACTGTGTCTACAGGTACTAATTATACCTTCTTCTAATTTAATAGGCGGTCAGAGGTTTGCTTCAACTGTCAACTCTCTGACGCCCTGACACTCAATGAAACATCTAGGAACCATAGTCATGGTTGAAGATTGGCTGACAGTGGGGACATTTTAGCTGCGCAGAGTGTACGTACTGAGATATTCTTCAGAAATATTTGACAGGATTCAGACAGAGCAAGAACAATGTGAGCACTAAAAAAAAGGTCAGATGTGAATTTTACTTTCAAGGTTCAAGTAACTAGACCTGAGCAAGAGATCCATACACATAATTTATGTGACAGAATGACCTTGGAATGAAACTGTTTTACCGGCTGTTTCAGAGGGGTCTTTTTTTCAGGGGATTTTTTTGTTGGTGATGGTGGTTTTGTTTGTTTTTAAATGAAACATGGTTCATCTCGGATCCACTGATCCATGAGAGTTTTCCACAAGTCTTACCAAAGGTCTGAAGCAACTCTTATTTTATTACATTTAGGAATATTACAACTTGAAGAAAATCCAGATTAAGTTCCCTTCTGCCTTGGTTGATACAGCCTAAAATTCACTTTTTTCAACTACTAACAAAAAAGCCATCATCCTGCAATGTCAGAGACCTGCTGTAGATATCAACATCCGTGTATGGATACATGCAATCCTGAACTCAGACATTGCTTTGGGGTAAAACTACATACATGTAGGATGCAATTAATTCCATCTATTTTATTTTCAGTAGAAGTTTGAGAATTTTTGAGGACTACAAATAATTATGTTGTCTCTACACATAGTGTTTTTGACTATTTGACACCAGAGGTTTTGGTGAAGTGGAAATAAAACACCTCTGCAGCAGCTAACACTGGTTAATATTTCCAGTTGACACTTGCATTTTAGGTATGCACAGACATACAAGCTAGCGATCTCTGGTTTTGAAAAAAGACCTTCAGTGAAAGCCAATAAGGAAGTACCAAATAGCTCATCGCTCTCACAGTGTAGCTGTGGAACCTACTTCCACAGCTTAGTGCAATGCATGTCGTACCACACATATTTACAAATACCTCCTTATTGTGGCCTTGAGAAGGTAAAGTTCATTATGAGAATTACTCATCAAAACTCGGATGAGGGTTAGTTGTGTTATGACCTAGACCATCTCTCAGAGACAGATAAGAGCATAAACGCTTGAGAGTGATCACATTGGTAATACTTCCTCACATGTTTTTAAAAAGCCATGTCACTGCCTTTCACTGCCTATTTTCTGGTAAGTTGATTCCTTGCTTGATATTTTTCTGTTCAATGCAAAGTATGACACCCCTATTTTCTTGGCCTTCTCTATGTCACATAGAAATTACAATTTAATTCTGCTCCAAAGAAAATGGCATGAAAGACTTTTTCTTGTGAACACTACAACAACAGTTTAAGATAATAATTTGGATATGGTAGTAATGCCTCTCAATCACTGAGGAAAAAATATTACTGTGCACATCTACCATCTCTTTTCCACAGCATATGTTGTGGGACATCATTTTTCCTCATACCACACATTATTCCCCATTATTTTAAACATCTATACCATTGCAGTCTCACCGACAACTCTAACACCACAATGGCAGCTTCAGCATGAACCTTTGGTGCTATTTAATAAAAAAGAGATTATCTTATAGCTTCTCTGTAAAGACCATAAATGCATTCTTTGCATGACAGTGTCTAAGGAAACCTCTCCAAGAGTACCGAGGGAGCTGGCAGAGGAGCTTGCCAAGCCACTCTCTGTCATTTATCAGCAATCCTGGTCGACAGAGGAGGTCCCAGATGACGGGAGGCTTGCCAATGTGACACCCATTTACAAGAAGCATTGGAGGGAGGATCCAGGGAACTACAGGCCTGTCAGCCTGACCTCAGTACCGGGAAAGATTATGGAGCAGCTCATCTTGAGTGTGCTCACACGGCAGGTGCAGGACAAGCAGGGGATCAGGCCCAGCCAGCATGGGTTCATGAAAGGCAGGTCCTGCTTGACCAACCTCAGCTCCTTCTATGAGCAGGTGACCCGCCTAGTGGATGAGGGGAAGGCTGTGGATGTTGTCTACCTGGACTTCAGTTAGGCCTTTGACACTGTCTCTCATGACATACTCCAAGAAGCTGGCGGCTCATGGCTTAGACAAGTGTACTCTTCTCTGGGTAAAAAAATGGCTGGATGGATGAGCCCAGAGGGTTGCAGTGAGTGGAGGTAAATCCAGTTGCTGGCCAGTTACAAGTGGTGTTCCCCAGGGCTCAGTACTGGGGCTGGTTCTCCTTAATAGCTTTATCAATGATCTGGACAAGGGGATTGAGTGCACCCTCAGTAAGTTTGCGGATGACACCAAGTTGGGAGGGAGGGTTGATCTGCTCGAGGGTAGGAAGGCTCTGCAGAGGGATCTGGACAGGCTGGATCGATGGGCCGAGGCCAATTGTATGAGGTTCAACGAGGCCAAGTGCTGGGTCCTGCACTTGGGTCACAACAACCCCATGCAATGCTACAGACTTGGGAAAGAGTGGCTGGAAAGCTGCCTGGCGGAAAAGGACCTGGGGGTGCTGGTCGACAGCCAGCTGAATAGGAGCCAACCATGTGCCCAGGTGGCCAAGAAGGCCAGCAGCATCCTGGCCTGTCTCAGAAACTGTGGCCAGCAGGAGCAGGGAAGTGATCGTCCCCCTGTACTTGGCACTGGTGAGGCCGCACCTTGAGTACTGTGTT
>VYZV01025807.1:195404-219499 GCA_013401275.1 Pandion haliaetus | reverse complement strand
AGAGAAAGGGCAAGCTTAATGGTGCTCTCCGCCAAGATGGAACAGAGGAACTGTCAAACTGTGTTTGATCAACACCAGGGATGAACAAATCATATAAAGAGGTGCAGGGTAGTCACAAGAGGCAGTAGGAATTGCTTTTTAAAAATTTTCTTACAGGCTTCTCCTGTAAAACTTTCAGTGCAGGAGACATTTAGAAAAAGATCAGTAGAGACCAAACTCTAAAACACAGAACCTCACAGCTAATCAATACTCAGAGCTTCTACAAAAGCCTTGATTTGTCTGTGTACTAATCATTTGGCACAGCGAACATTTACCCCTTACCTCCATGGCTTCTTGTGCTATATCTGGCATGCTGGATTGGGGAACGAGTTGTACAAGGCCTGTAATTAATTCAGCTGTGCTACCTTGTGTCTCAGGCCCTTGCTTCCTTGGATTCTAAATAGCAAAAAGGAAAGCAAGTTTAAGTTGTAAAACTTTTCAATGACTGACCATGTTACTGACTGCTACAGCAGCATTCCTGTAATTAAACTAGGTGGATTTCTGGATCTCTAAGAGATTACCTCATTTTTTTCAAGCTATGAAAGCTATGATACCCCTTGCATATCATATCTTTGACAGAATTGAAATATTTTTAAATTGAACAATAAACAGATCTGAGAAAATGGAAGACCTAAGACTGCATCTGCCTTTCCACTCATTGAAATTATGACTAATTTCCCCACACCTCTCATTTTAACTCTCTTCTTGTTCTATTCCTCTCTCCCCCACCCCACCCCCCTTCAGAGTGAGCTTTATGCTCCCTTTCATTGTATTGCTCTGGTTCTGTAAAATTTCTCATACTTTCTTTTTGGTTTTGACTTTTTCCTTTGAAAGCACAGAAGCATTATAACCAGAGAAAAAAACAAGTAGGGAAGTATCCCAGATGCTAGGTTTATGGCTTTAATTTTTATTCATTTAGTAGCTTCAAAACTAAATTTTACTATGAATGAGTAGTATGATATACTTACACACAGCAAAAGCTTTGGATCAGCATGGATCAGTTTTACCAAGGATAACAGCAAGAACTTGTAGCTTCTAGTTTCCAAATCAGTAGGTTTCTCTTTAAATTTAAGGCTTGTCATTTTCTCCTTAAATGTAAGAGACTGACAGAAGGAAAAATCACAGTCATTGTCAGTAAGGTAGTCGACACAGTAGTTAAAATTAAACATCTTACGAAGTGCATTGCTTTTATAATCTATAACTCATGAAAAAGTTGAAAAGTATACAAAGTTCACTCAAGTATAGTTGCATAGCTTTCTACTTAAAATCCCCTTTTACATAAGCATATGCTATCACTTTATTATATCTTTAAAGTTTCCTTAAAAATTGTTTTAGTGAGCTGCATGTGGACATAAGAAGAGTTTTGCATAAGACAAACTGGGGCAAAAGAAAAATGGATAAAATGACCAAAAAGAATTCACAGGGATTTTCTCTGGTCTGCAAAAGAAATAAAAATAAATGTTTCCAAGTAAGCTTGAATACGTGAGAGGGTAGGGAACCTTTTTCCAAAGGCAAAATATTCTCTTTATTTTCTGCCATAATCACAGTCTGGATGATAGCATTTTCATCTCTACGACCTCTGAAAAATGAACCTTTCAGTTTTCACAAGGTACACCGTGCACCACTTAAATAAAACAAATCTAGCTTCACCTGAAAAAATCAGTAAACTACTTCTGTACCAGTCAACTTCCTTATGTGAAATGGAGGACATTTTAAGGTATGTATTGAGAGTTCACATAAGGTATTTTGGTTTGACTCCAGTGTGAACTATATCATATTCTACCACTGCTGTTCACACAACAGAATCCAGGTAGCACCATGACCAATACATTTAACAAATAGTCATACACAGTGTTGGCTGTGAAATAAATGTATATGGATGCTACCAGTTACGAGGATTTAAAAAGTTGACTTTATGCTTCATTCCTACAGCGTGCACAACCCTTCAGAGTGAACCACCCTGCTGTATGGCAATCAACTGCAGTTTCTGCATCTCAACAAAAATAACCCGGATGTGTGCTAAAGTTTGTAAAAAATTATATATGTGCATGTATGTATATATACACATACATAAATACCTCTATTAAAAAAATGTGAACTTGCGTTAATTGGTCCCCAATATGTCCAAAGAAAAAAGATTCTTCATCTCTCTCTGGTAAGTTTACAGAATTTATACTTTCATTAATTTTCATCTTATATCAGCAGGGATTAAATTAGTATTTTTGCTTCCAGCTACCAAAACAGTTATGAGGCAGTAACCTGGACAAAAAAATTGCCACTGTGGATATCAACACAAGACATAATACTATGCTCTTTAGAAACCCAGCTTTTTAAACTATTTTGTCTAGTTTAGTATTTGAGAAGATCTCAGTAACATGAACTTGTTTCTCATTTTCACTAAACCTAGAAGTTTTGAACAACAACAAAAAAAAAACCCTAGCTTGAAATCATCCTCAAGGTAACCAAAGAAGAGCTATGACATTGTATAATCAAATTCTACAAGAAATTAGAACCTCATGCTATTTTGCTAAACAGTTATTGTGAAAATATACAGAATAAAATCTGCCATATAAAAGGCATCCAGTCAAGAAATCGATACCAGACTGGTACAGGTAACTAATTCTGTGCTAAACCTTAGTTTGCTACAGTTAAGAGAATTCTAAGAGGCACATGGCAAAAGAAGCTGATTCGTTTCTGTGAAGCGATTTATTTACTTCACACAATCAAAACTAAAGACTATCAATAAACAAAGACAGAGACAGTCAAATACATCAAGGGGATAAACACCGATTTGAAGCTAACAGACAACACTGGAACAAGAACAAACGGGGATAAGTTAGACATAAATAAGTTTAGGCTGGAAATTAGAAAACAGTTCTAACCACCAGAGCAGGGAGATTCTGGAAGAGCATCACGATGTAAAAGTAGGGGGCAGAAAGAAAAGAACAGAACCAACAAAAAGCCTTTCCTTCTAGGAAGGAGCTCAACTGGTTGTGAAAGGGATCGCTCTGCAATGGCCAAGAGTGGCGCTGAAGAGGTCTCCTCCAGTCCTACATTCTCACGTCAAGCATGCTACCTTCTGCATCCCAGATGAAGTGAGGTGACTGCAGTGGTAACTATGCACAGAAAAGTCAGAGCAAGGAAAGGCTTTTCTGCGGTAGTTACAATGGGTCATACTTACAGCAACAGAGGCCCACTGCCATGCAAAACAGTGACTGGTTGGCATCTGACCATGTGAGCGACAGCAGCCAATAAGAACGGAAAATAAGAAGCAGAAGACAAAGCACCACCAATCAATGTCAGAGTTGCCATTACAATACCCCTAGTATTTTCTCAACAGATGAATATATACATGTAAAAAGCAAGTTAAACATGCTGTAGCTTTCAACTAAAGGTATTTGGATCATTTGCTTTCATTTGAGAAGCCCAATAGGAATATTTTCATGTATCATTTTAGGCCTTCTAAAACAACCAACCACGTTCACTTGACACATCGGAAGTCCTAAATGGAAAGTTCAGAAGAAAGGCAACGCAGCTACATGTGAACTTACTAAAAAAATCTGGATGATCTACAAATTTGAATTTACTCCAGACTTTTTCCAAGACAACCAAGAACATGGACTTTATTTCATAATGCTTGAAAAATCTTTTACTTTGTTGCTGTCACCAAGACCAAACAGTCAACTTGCTCAGCAGAAAGCAAGCAAGACAAACGAAGAGACACTCACGCCAATCATGGTAAAAGCATTGCAGTTTTCAGAAATTATCTTCTCATACAAAATGCTTTCGTTTTTCTTATTAAACAAGAATGGTCATATTACCTAGCTATTCACACAGCAAGAAAGCTTAAAATGAACAGTTAGCCACAGAGGACAGTTACAGAAGAAATACTTCTATGTTGCCAGTTTGAAAGCAGCATGAAAACTGAGAAACATACATCACTAACTGACTAGAAATAGTTAGTCAATACACCAAAACCTGCAAGGTTTACCGAGCATGTATGGCGCTCTGTTGCTTTTTGGATTGCAATGTTCTTCCCCCCTCTAGTTTCCAGTCTAAAGTTAACAAATAAAAAAGCTGGAATGGAATGGAGACACAGGAGAAATGACAGGTTTGTGTTTTAACAGCTTCTTTAGAAGTCTTACCGGAGTCATGCGAATTGCTGGATGTGCCCCACAGCCTTGAATAGCTTTATGAAGCGTCTCACTGAACATGCTGCGAAGCTCCATGGAATGGCAGTACACTGCATCGATCTTGGGCCACCAGTCCAACGCAGACTAGAACGAAAACACAGAAATGCTCAAATGTTGAACTGGTAATACACGAGTTAGATTGTGATTTATTTTAGACCTCTAAAAGTTACAAAAACTGTAGTATAACTAACCTTTACATGAGTATTTTACACAGTATTACTGATATGCTAATTTTGCATTCTCATCATAAAACTCATAATATTTAAATGAGTTGCAACACAAGCACTACTTCCAACTCAGCTGCTTACTGTATTACCCTTCTTTCTGAACAAGCACAAACGCTGAAACTGTAAATGCAGGAAACAATGGCAGATTTCAGGATACTGAATGCTACCAAGCAATACGTCAAAACAAACAATGTGCACTCAACTCATTGTGATACAGCTGTTCAGATACTATGAAGCACTTGAAGTACCAATTTTCCATTTTGTTTAGTGTATTACTCCACCACAAATAATGCTACTGTAGATGTGGTGATGTTACTCCCCTATTTGTCAAGGAGCCTAATACTTTTTTTAATACAGTGTTTTCATTACAATGTTGGGATAAATGAAATAGAAAGTGTTATGTAAATTAAGTAAGGCTGTTTGCTCGGCACTGACTGATGCTATTTGCATACTGATCAGGAAAGTATTTCTGAACAGTATAAAAACTGAAGTTTTTATCGATTCGAAGTACAATAACAAATTGAAGATGAACAACTGCACAAACTTGCAAAATATATTTGGCACTCAGCATTTACTACAATTTTACACTACTTAAATTCATACTGGATCAAATCCCTGAGCAAAACCATGAGGCCAGCTCTTCCCCTAAGTTCCTGTGTCAATATACCAGAAGTAGCAGAAGGTGGTAAACCTAAGCATGTCCTGAGAGTGTTTTTCATGTATCAGTAATGCAGTAGCTGTTATAAAACCAGAGAACGTAAAATTCATTTGTCATCCTACATTAGAGGGTATTAAAACATATCTGTATTGAAATTTTATACTGGAATACAAGCTCTCAAACCGGGAATCCAAGTGGTAGACAGTGTGAACAAAGATTTTTACGTCCTTCCTTACTAGCAAGCAACTCTTGCTGCATGGATACAGGCAACAAGATTTGGTCTACTATTCAAATTGTATTTAACAAGCAGATACTGATCTGAATAGAAGCCACAGATTGCTGGGCTGATTAAATACTTTCAGAACTTACATTTGTGATTATTCGGTGGAGCGAATTTACCAGCACATAATGAAATGTTGATGGGGAATTCTGTGCCAAGCAGATCTGCAATAAAAATACATAAAAGCCACTTAGGAACATCTTTGTCTTTGCCATCTTTCTTATCAAGCTGAGTAACACACTGGAGCCTTTTTATTAAATTGACAAAGCTGTCAAATCTAAACAAGAGCAAGTCTAATAAGCTAAGAAGAGATTTATAAAAACATGCACGGATTTATTACTAAGGCATATTTATACAGTTGAACTTATTTATGAGCTTCCAGCTGCTGTTAGCGTATGTTTTATAACTGACAGGTCATCAGTAGTATGTGGAGAATGACTTACCAGTAAGTAGTGTTCTCACCTTAAAGTGTTGGTTATTGTGAGGGTTTATGCGGAAGCAAGAAACTAAGCAGTCAATCATAAGGTCTACATCTGCATTTTGATTGCCTCTTGAAAAAGGTTTGCTTGGATTAAACAGCAAATTCTATATATTAAAAAAAAAAAAAAAAAAAAAAAAAACACATACAAAGAATTTNAGTATTCAGTTAAGGAGAAATTCAAAGTTTATTTCAGTATTTTAAAATTCAAATTTCTTCACTGCAATTAGGAAACAGACATTTTTACCTTAAGATCTACTACCATGGACTGCACTAGTAGGAAAATGACGGAATTATCTTCCCAGTTGATGTAGGTGGATGCTTTGCACAGTTTAACACAAGCAATAGCAGCACTTTCAGTCAGCTGTCTGCTCCCACTGTGGCCTGCAAGTGCTTTCCTGAGATTGTCCAGGAAGAGTTTCTGTAGAATTCAAAAATCATGAGTAGTTATAATCAGAGCTTTGGTAATCTGTGGTCAGGGTTTTTAGATCCTTAAATATTAAAAGCAAAACAACACTGCATTTCCCGATCAGAAATCATGGATATTGGGATTGCAAAAAACAACTTGTTGCAGCATTCTGGAGAAATGTTATGTTTATTAAAGACATTTATTTTGAACAATTTAGGGCAAACAGAATGGCACAAAGATAGATGGTTGTTTACTCTTAACCATAATGTTTGCAGCCACATCAAATTAAACATCTGCCACAGGTACTGCAATTATGGAACACACAGTATACACACTGCAGAAACTCAGAACAGTACAGTACAGGCCAGCTAGAAGCTATGCTAAGTTTGCTACTGTTGGAGGCAGAGGAAATCGCAACACTGGGATTCTCCAAGGAGATGTAAAAGTTCTGAAATAACATTGTTTGGGACATACTATCTGTATGAATTATTGGTGGTGAAAGAACATATGTTAGGTGAGAACTTAAAAAGGGTGCATGAATTTACATATGGAATTGTAATGTGCTTTTCAGGCAGGAAAGACAAAATAAAATATAATTGAAATACAGAATAAGCAAAACCAAGCATCCTCTAGAAATCAGAACCAAAATTCAGATACTTTTCTTCTCTTACCTTGTTCATTTTAGTTTCCTCTACCACATCCTTTGCTATATCTTGGATTATCTCTGGACACAGGACCAGGAGTATGATTTGCAGTGGCCAAACTGCTGCTTTACGTTTTGTGCTTTCAGCAAAGCCATCCACTAAGTCAAACAACTTCTCTGCACAATCTGCATAAAATGTAATCCCAAGTTCAATACCAAATTTAATTATGAAAAGGTAAAGAATAGGTATAAAAGAACAGAGGGATCGCTCCACCTACACAGAAAAAAAATTTCTGTTTTGCACATTACTGGCATGCTACTGGGCATGAAATGGTCTCAACCCAGTTAAAGACATGGTTTACCTGAAAACATACATTTTCCTCTCTTTTTGACTAGCGACAAATACAGGTGATGTTCTGCTTAAGTTTATCTCCTGTATAAAGATGAAAAATATGTATTTAAGGAATTTCCATCTTTTGGGTTTTATCTCTTTGTTTTGTGAACCACAAAATGAAATCTCTTTAAAAGGTGAGTCAGGAGACAAAACAGATAGCAATATATTATTGCCTGCCCTGACAGAGGCTGACAGAAATTTGTTTATTTGCAGGCTGCACAAGAAGCAGAGAGGACACAAAAATGCAAGTGAATGTGGGGATGTCTGAGAAACCAACTTTTGAACACTATGTCGTTTGTTACACCTTACCAGCCATATCAGTCTGTGGTGTTTGATACAGCTTTGTGAATTCATCAGGATAGTTTTCTACCCAGTTCCAAAATGCCTGCAAAATAATAATGCAAAACATCTTTACATTCCAGAGCTTAAAAATATTTTTTCTGAATTATGTATTTAAATGAAGAAAGATTTTACTCTTACTTCTAATCACTCAACATTTCTTGCAAAACATACATGCATCGAAGGGATACACCAACTTATATTTGATAGTAAATTACTGAATTGCAACTATTCCTAAATTAGAGAAAGTCTGCAAATAAGCAATGAAACAAAAGATAAATATTAAAATACTTACCTTTTCAAGACTGTTGATAACAGCTAACTGAGCTACTTTCTTAAGGGCTTTAAACTTGAATACAGTCTCTGTAAAGGTAAAATATTTCTGCATTTAGAAAAGAAGCTTGGTTCTAAAAAGCAACACAGATTATAAAAAGACATTTGAAGTGCAAAGCAATTTTTAAACCAATGTCTTTATGCTACTTAAGTATTTTTAAATATTTTGGTAAATATATGACTATTTGGAGTAAAATACAGCAATAAAGAGATACACATATCAATACCATTGTGTCATCTCTAACTAGCCATATTCACATAAAAATATTTCAAAACACAGGCTCAAACCATACCTTGCAAGAGTCGTTTTAGTTTTGAACAATCCACACTGATGTACTGTAAAAGTTCAATATCATGAACATCAGCATTATCTTCTGAACAAACAGTCAGTTCCTGTAATCTAAAAATATGCAAAGAAAACTAACTTCTCAATCAGATTACGTCAGATAGGTATGAACACATACCTATGTTTCTATACATTTGAATAGCAAGGGGATATTACATGATCTCCTCAGATAAACTTCTCCAGGTTTAAAAATCAAAGACGGATCTTGCATGATTAAGAGTTAATATTATCGTCTTATTCCATCCTCATACTGAAAATGGATCTAGAAACACCAGTGATGAGTCTTACAAGACACCAATACCATCTGGTGACAGTCTGTTTATGCCCAAGATTTGCCTAAATCCTTCTGTTATCTACCATATCGTAGCAGTGATCTTGTCATCTTTTCAACTAAATATTAACATTCATGGCATCACAACACCTTGAGACTACTGCTCCTTAATAGCAAGTCTTGCCCCAGCTAATTTCTCAAGAGTAAAGCAGTGACTGATGGTACTTAATATCGCTGAAGTGAGCTACAGACACTCTTTGTAAGCTAAAGAAGGTCCACGTTTTTCTGGCCTAAACAAACAGGATGAAGTTTCATCATACCAGTTAAAACACAACGGCATCTTTTCACACTTTTGTATTAGATGGTTTACTAAACATCCCATCAGATATCAAGCCTCTAATAACTAAATCGTATGTTCTCAAAAACTAAAGCTTGCCATGTCTTGTTCCAAAGCTACAGATGTGTTTTAGACACGGAATGTGATTTCTAGTACTACACACAAAAGCAGTTCTTCATTTCTTCAACGCCAGGGAAACTTAACAGCCCTCACTGGGAATGGGAAGGTCCCCACTGCTGTGCTTTTCGTGCCAAAAATCCCCCAGCTGCTGAACGAGGCCTAGAAATATGCCTAAACAGGAAGCACAGGTCAAAAGATCAGCAATGCTAACTGTCGGCAAGCTGACCCCTGCGGAGATCAGCAAAAATCGGTCAAATATTTAACTATTTATGTACAAGCCATCTTGAAGTAAAAAACGGGTTAGGCGCAAAGCACCACGTTCCAGCTCAAATGGATGGTGAGAAGGGCTTTGGAGCTTGAGAACTAAACCATGCTAGAGACATACGAATAAATATAGATCCATGGGCTAGATTCAAAGACTGTCAAAAAATTTCAACCGAAAAATACTTCCTATAAAAGGAGCAAAAGAAATTGTTTCCATTTTGATAAGCAACAAAATATAATCAACCTACTGCATGAAACCACATCCTCCATGCTAGCCGCCAAGTCCATGTTCTTGAAACAGAAGTTATTAAAGGCTTGGTAAAAGTTTTTAAAATACTTAAAATTTCAATTATTAAATAATTTTAGACTGATTTCTAAACCACAAATATTTTCCAAAATGTTGGAATGGTACTGGTTTACATTATAAGGAATATATAAATCTGTTTCAATTAAATTGGAACACTCATTGCTATGCAACCACATAAGGTTGCGCAAGCTCCACTTCTAACAAATCAAGGGTGATGTTAGCTATAACAATGTGTGATAAGAGCTAAGCTACTTCAACAACTTTCAAAAAACATCAAAGTATTTCAGTAATAAAAAGCTTAATACACAACTCTAGTGGACTGACAAATGCTGAAGCATCAGAAGGATCTGGAACAGGGCAAAAACAGCAAAGAATACATGGAAACTCTGTGCCCGTCTCCTCACTTAGAATAGCAGAAAAGTCAGTTATTTTTACAGTAAATGTGCTGTGAAACTCCAGTCAGTCAGAAGACAAATGGGTCTTTTCCAACAACTAACAAATAGTCCAGCTGTTTTGTCCCCTTCAGGCATAAGAGAGATTTAACATGAAAGCCTTCAAGCAGGTAAAATTAGGAAGAAAAACAGCCTGGGGGCTCCAACAGAACTGTAGACAATCAGAATTTTTGCATTCTAAATTCATAAGTAAATGGATACAACCCGCTATCTCCAGCATCGGGGTTTTTTGCACCCACAAGAACTTAATCAACTTATTCAGCTGAGTCATCATTATTTTCACTCTACAACAGTATTTGACTTGTACTTATGAAAGCAGAGTAAAAAAAGCAATAAATGCAGCTCACAGAAAATACGCTGGCAGTAACCTAGAGTGGATATGAAGCAGGTTCATTTTGTAACCTGAAACTCAAGTAAAATTTTGAAAGGTAGAGGGAGTTTCACTTAAGAACTATCTCGTTAAATATCATTTAAACAGGTATCTTTTCTGAAATTAGAAATAGTACAATTCATTGCAGATGTTCTAGACACCAGTATGTAGCAGATCTTCTAATACACCAAGTCAGGCTACTGAAAAACACCTACCTGGTGGAAATGCGGCTGAACACAGCATTAAAGTTATTGCAGCTAAGAGAAAAAAGAACCCCAGAGGCAGAATTACGTAGTTCAGCTGCATGCTGGTTCCCTTCACGGTAAGTGTGGATGAAGTGGCAGATTTCTGGCAGCAACTGTTTTACCAGCATAGTCTCATCTAGTCGCATGGTATCCTTTGGTTGCTAAAAATAAACATTCAGTATTTCATGAAATTATGTTTTGGAGCTTTGGAGGCAAAAAAATGGAGCATCTGCCATTAGTAGGCACAGGACCTGAATTTAAACTTCTACTTCTGCCTGGAGGCAGACCACTGACCATAGTCCAAGTAGTCTACACAGAAGAGGTTTCCTTCTGTTTGAACAANTCTCCAAAATATGCAGGACACCAAGTTGATCAAGGTCATCAAGTATCAAGCAAAATATCAAACTAATTTTTGAATTAAAACACATTCCTGTTTTGATGAATGCCCTCTGTTGATCTGTGTGAAGTATTAGCAGTAGAGCATTAACTATCTTGGCTTTGAATGGAAGCTCAAAGGGCAAAGACCTACCTTACTTCTCTTTTGGCTAGTATTCTAACCACTGTATTTTGACAGCAAATATTTAATATAAAAAAATGAATCAAGAAAGAGGTGCTTCTCCCTCACTCTTGCCCAGGATTGCTCTATATGAGTCAAAAAAGGCTTAACTTCCCTGCAAAAGAAAAATCTAATTTTTGCCAGTTTGCACAGTATGAGACATAAGGAAACTATTTACAAAAGAATTCAAAGTGAAACTTTGCTCTACTAAGAGCAAGTTTTAACAGAAGGGTCAGCATTAAAGCTTTCTAAAATTCTACAAATGAATTTACCATAGGGAATTGGGAAGTTTCAGAGACTCCCACTTAGTTGACCTGAGTCCTGTTGCCATGAGAACTTGATGAAACATTGAGCAAGAACAGCGAGCAAGAAATAGGTCTGAAGATACCACAGAACACAACGCTCTTTGTATAGAACTTTGGCTCAGTCTTATTAAACATAGCACAATTTTAGGCTGTTCAAATATCATCATCTATCAGGAAAAAAACAGTAATGTTTCAAACAAAAGGCGTATAAGAAATATTTTAGAAGAACTGATTTCTGAAGTTAAAACAGTTTTTTTGACTCAGTGCATCAAAGACACAAAAAGTGCCAAAAAGAGGTATTTACTGCAGCTGTAAAAGCTGAAAATTATTCTGGAAAATTTATTTACCTGTATCTTTTGTGAATTTAGAAGAATCCACAATTATTCAGACTGTTTTAGTACTGTAATATAAGATAGGCCGCTTGACAAATCTAACCATCCTAAGGTCATTACCTTATAAAGAAAGAACCTTCAAAAACTGTTGCAGTGAAACAGCAAAGAGCTTAGACAATTTCATGAGATTCATCCAGGAATACAGCTTTTAAAAAAAAATTCCTCCCGTGTTAAACCATTGCAAATTTTGCTCACAGTGAAGTTTGGCTTTGCAATTATACAGTTTGGCACAGTAAGTTGTACAACCGTTTACATCCCAAAGGTAATAGCAAACTGCTTTGCAGCACAGCTCTGATTGGAAACCTCAGGACTGGACTCCCAGTGGAAGTTCGGACATGGTCAACTACTATAATCTAGGAAACACCTGCAAAAGTAATCTTTAGAGTAGTGATAGCAAAGTTTGTGCTGTATATACAAGTACATGAAAAATTACTTCAGCAAATGAAAGTTTTAAGAAATTTAAAGAAAAGTCAACACTGTACGCAGAAAACTTAATAGCATAAAGCTGAAACACTTGTATGGAATTATCTGCTACTTTTAATATGATTTACTATCCCATTCTTTTTTCTGTTTAAATTGTGGGATGACAATGTTTTGATGCATCTAATCAAAAAATACTGAGCAGAATATGCCACAAGCATTCAATGCTTATAAAAAAAATCTAGTGAAGCTTCACAACCACACCTAATTCTTCACTTGGGTTTGTGTCTTCCCTTACTCTAGTTCACACATGTCTCTGAGTACAGTCGTCCAGTTGTCTGCAATTCTTTTTAACGAATTATTAAAAGAAAATCATTATTTTGTAATGCCACAAATTAGTTGAGTAGTGGGATGGGTAAATTCAAAAGTTTACTTGAATCTATTTAGCTGAAAAAAGATCACCAACTTCAGGCAAGAAAACAGCACCGCACAAATCCTTAATTTATCAATTATATCAACTACTTGCACTTATAGGAAGTTTCAGTATTTTTTAAAAGGCATTAATCCTACTTTGCTCTAAATCAGATGAGTTTTAACTGTAGTACCAGTAATAATAGATACACAAGCATTTGACTTGTACTCCCTAACTCATTTGATTCCAACTTAGCAATTGCTTATGCAAGCCTACTCACCCCTGCCAGACATTTTTCCAGTGTATCCAAGATAATCAGCTGAGACAGATACAAGTTCTTTTCAGCAGTTTCTCCAAATATTCTCTAGAATTAGAAAGGATATGGATTCATCTGAGACACAGAAATTGGACTTGTAATGCATTAAAGTAATGCAGCAAAGTGGCACAATAAGTTATGGCCCCTTTACTGCTCTGGTTTTGAGTTTAGAAATAAAGCCAGCAAAAATTAGATTGAAATAGGATTAAAACCTTATCACTGAAGAAAGATCTTCGTCCAGTCTGCAATGCCAAATTTAATGAACAGTTACTGCAAAGTAAGACTGGAGGTACACTGCAGCCCCTTACCTTCATCAGGCCTATAATTTATTCAGAAATTATGGTCATACCTTTTCAGAAACTATTTTGGTATCAATTACTGCTGACTCTCTTTTCCAATTGTGTTCTTCATTGCCAACATCTTAATAGAACTGACGTTACAACAAATCCATATCGACAAGCTTATTAAGAGTGTTGCAAAATTTAGCGCAGACCACAGGAAGAAACACGAGACCCTCCAAAAAAGATGCCACACTTCTGATACAGGATGATGGGTGAATTCCATTGGGTGTTTAAGCTAGCACCCAATTTTACTACCAACAATAGCGACTAGTTCCATAAATATTAAGACAACAAAATAAAGCAAAAAAGATTTCGCCAAAGATATATTGGTACTATTGCCTACACATTGAACACATGTAGAAGTCGCCCAAAGAAGTTGTATTTTAAGCCACGGGAGAGGTTAGGCTCAGCTAAGTCTAAGTTTCAGCAGACTGCAAACCCTCAAGACTTTTTTCTAAACTAAGACCATTATGACAGTCTATTGGTCTGCTTTGTTTCAGCTAAAGAAATCCTTCAAAAATATTACTGATCCATACAGTAGCTCAGTCCATCAAACTTAAAAAATGTTAAGTCTCACTCCTCACTGCAAAGCACATCTTGACTTTTTTAATTGACATTTTTAGCTAGGTCTTTCCTCTCAAAATCTATGTATCATATGCAGAAACTTGTTTTAACTGTATAGTTTTCTCATTTATCAGTTATCTTACACATCAACACATTCCTCCATGCCTATGGAGTTTAATTAAAATAAATTCTCTCTCAAAAGGGATTACTGGTAGCTTTAAGCAGCATAAAATCCCTAGCAGGAGGGCAACCTCTTCTGATTTTATCAACCCTTTGTAGTGTTTTAGCAGATGCATATCTCTATACAACCGACATCGAAAAGAGCTCACTGCAAACTATCTCACTAAAACCATGAAAAAAAAAGTAGTGCTAGAGTTTGGCCAGTTCTGTTACCTGTTTGTGGAGATTCCACACGATCATAAGTCACATGGCTTCAAAACTCAACGAACTAAACTTTTCTCATGACAAATCCAAAACCAGACCTTCCATTAGAAAAAAATAAATTCAAACTGCATCTTTCTCCTCATAAAGGTTCCCTAAACCTTCCATTTACCCAACTTGATGGTAACAGTTAAATTTCTAGAGTCAACACTACGGACATCCACATTCTTTTTTTCCTTTTTTAGGTTTCTCTTCTCTTCAGTTCCACTGAGATCTATTTTAAACACCAGTTTTAGTGATGCTGATGAGTCAAATATTTTGATGGATTTCAGGAATCATTTTATGGTTCCCTTAGAGGCAAAAACCCCCCAGTATGCAGAAGGAAACCATCTACTAAGACAACCGGCTCTAAAGATTTCTCTTTGGGAACTCGTAGAAAAATCACCTTGAATCTCATCCCTTCACAGCAGTCTACCGCCCTCAAGTATCAACATGAAGTGGTTTAATGAGAGGCTGCGATCCACATCAAACAATAAATGGAAGAGAGATGTATCACTCCCACACATTTTTCATTCATTTTTCTTACTGACTAGTAAGGTATCCCTTTGGAGGTAAGAGTCTATAGTGGTGGTATTAGACAAGAGACTGTTTTCAAAGATTTTTCTTACAAGGTTCTGGCTGAAATTCATCCGGTTGTTAAAATACACATATATTTTATATACACATACAAATGCTGGAACATCCAAACAGCCTGGAAAATTCAAATAGCCTAAGTTTTAAATCTTTTTCCCTTCTTCTTTTCCCAAAATGATTCCTGGCAGGTCCTGCTCTGGCAGGACAGAAGAGGGGGGAAAAAATAACCAACCTCCTAGTACTGCTGCTCTGCAGCTCCTTTGCCCTGCTGCTTTCCTCCTCTAAAGACTTTGCTAGCACTGCTTCCCTAGAAAACTGAAGCACCTTTCCATGTGATGGCAAACACCCTCCCCCGCCGCCCAACAAGCAGTGCATTCTACTGGTACCTAAACATTGCTCAGAAACCCAAAGTAGCATTAGGTACCTTTAGGTACCCACTCCTTAGCTGGCCACATACCTTCCTGGCTACAGACCGTTCCCATGACTAACAGAAAATTCCCCTTAATCACCACCTTCCTTTAGATTTCTCTGCCACAACTATCACATTGCCTTTTTATGTAACACAGCTTAGTGCTGTTGGCAAACTTTAGCACATGAGGATGAAAAGAAAAAGATTAAGGGTAAAAGGCAAGCAACAATCTGACTAAATTTCAAGTGAGACTCTGCAGATTGTATAATATGAATAAATAACAAACATTTTGAAAAATCAGCCAACAATCCCAAATTAGAAAACTTACCATGTTATTAACATTTTTTAAGATATTAGTGAGACCACTGATGACCAGAGAAAACTTGTACTTGGAAATGTTTATGAGACATTCCTTGTTGTGCTCCGTACTGACTTTGGTGTGGGTATTCTGCTGGCCAGCCTTTATTGGAAGCTACAAAAAGAGGCAAGTATTATAAGCTTTTTTACATTGAAATTTACATCTTTAAAGATGGGTTAAAAATTTTTGAGACAACAGAAACAACCTTGAAAAACATTCTACAAGAGACAACTACAAACACATTGATTAATTTTGTCTACACTCATCTTTCTATTAGTTATTTATAAAACAAAACACTGAAGGTCACCAATTCCTTTTTCCGAATTGAAACTAAACCTCTATTCTGTGTTAAATTTTATACAAACCAAATGTCAAAGCAATCAGACGGAGCAGAAAAAAGTAAGATAGAATTCTGAGAAAAAAAGTTTATTTCAAAAATTGGCTCGTTAAATACCAAAAATCTCCACAACGCCTGCAAGGAAAAAACTGCATCTTGAAACCTGAGAGGAGGTAAAGTCACAGCAGCTCACAAAGCAGCTGAGTTGGAAGGTGGTAGGTAACAGTGGTTCTACGTGCGTCCCCTACTCCTCTGCAGGACAGAACTGGCCAAGAGGTACAACGCAGTCCCAGGAAGAACCACCGCCGCCAGCCTCCGCAGGCCCCAAGGACTGGGGTTACTTCGGCGTCCCCACACAAGCACACCCCGCTGCTAGCCAGGCGACACTCTCAGCCGCAAACACGCTTCAGGCACTTGCGAGCCGAGCTCCGCTTGCGAGCCCCGCATTACCTGCCCTTGCCCAACAGCCAGCGGTGAAAACTAGACGCGAAACGCATCTTTCCCAGGAAGGATAAGACTCAGAGGGACTGCACAAAACCGAGATGTTTCTCCTACTGTGTGAACACTAGGCACTTTGTTTCATGCTGCACCCAAATTCTTCAAGGGTCACAAACGAGTCACTTCCCCTGCACGCTCCTCACTGGAGTCGGCCCCTTGCGAACCACCACGCGAAAACGTGAGAAGCAATTCTTCAGAAAAATTCACTTTACTGAGGATTTTTTTAATTTTATTTTTAAAAATATAAAGTGGGAACAAAAAAGGAATCAGTATTATCACCCCTTTTTCTAATTCACATGTGCCATTTGTATTTTAAAGCGTGACCTAGGAATTCACTTTCTACGGAAACTTTAATTGCTACTGCAAGTTTTAACCAATTCTGACTAGAATTCTCGATAAACGTGTATCCTGAAAGACACTGACAGCTCAAAGTATATGCCACAATGTAATATTTTTGCATTAGAAAGGGTATCCTAAAAAAAAAAAAAAAAAGAGAAAGAGATCATTTAAGGGAGGTTAAAAGAAGGATTCCAAGGAATTACAATCAGCTTTACAGGTGCAAAATGCTTAAAGAGCAACCTTCCAGGCTGGGGGTCTCTGCAGACTTGGTGAGGGTACTTTCCATACTGTCATCCAGTTAAACTGCTGTCAGCAGTCCCAATCATCTCTGCCAACCATTTAACTTCATTATCTTTGTTGATAAAAAGGCCCGTATTTAAAAAGCTAGATTAACTGTGTTCAAGAACCCCAAACTTGGAACATTTTTTTCCAGCAGTTCTGACTGCATCATTAAACACCGTCTACTTAACATTTACATCTTCTATTTGTAGGGAAATGACCTCTTTAATATACTATCTAGTTTTTATGCCCAAGTGTAATTTCCTCTTCATATAAACCGTGGTTTGGTTTAGGTTTTAAGTATCAGTTCTTTTGGTACCACAGACTAGGATCACAATGGAAATTGGCTCGTTTTTTCCTAAGGGAATGGCTGACTCTTAAAATGACTGAACTGCCATGCTAGATCACACCGAAGACCCAACAGCACCAGAAAGGTCCATGAGGAACGCTTGCTTTCCGTTCAGGCAGTGGCTTAGGGGTCTCTGGCACCAAGTGTCACATCCAGGGAACCACAATAAGGACTACCCCTCCATAAGAAGGTCTGATGCTTTTCACCTGCGCAACCTCCTATAGCAACAAGTTCCAGAGGGCAATCAAGGTAATTTCCACTTCATTTTTTAAGTCTCTTGCAAGCGTTCAGATTGTAATGCTTTAAAACAATGCAATGCATTACAACGTGCTCATTTGAAAACTGGAAAAAGCAGAACAAGCAGCATTTATGACTCAAGCTTTGTTTTCATTGTTGGATGTTATTTTTACAATACATTTTCGGAAGTCGTTAGTGGAAGATAGATACATTTAATTAAAAATTTCACCATTACTAATACTTTTTATGTGAATTTTCAAGTCTCTGTGCTGACAACAGCAGAAAAGCTCAATACCACTGAGTGATAAAACACTTCAGAAGTGCCTCTCAAAAAAATTGTGTCATAGATCTAGTTCTGTATGCTTCCATGCTAGAGAAACATCGTATCACGCACTTTTGGAGCTTCCTGCCACAACAGCCACTGCAACAAGGTCACCTAGAAGTAAAACTGCTTTTTATGCTACCATTTAAAATAGGAAACTACATAAAAAGAAAATATTAGCACTGTTGTTCAGGGTTTTTTTTATTTCTCAGCTATTTCCTTTGTGCACTCTAACATGCTGGAGCATCATATGTCCCCTATCAGAATGCAGCGCCAGTGTTGAGTGACCAAAAAGAAACTATTTAACTTCTACACAAACATCCATCAATCTAAACATTACAAGAAAAAAAGAGGGAGAAAAAAAAAAGTTGAAATTTTACTTTCATTGCCTTTGATTTCATTTAAAAAAAAAAGAAAGACTGACACAAACTGTTTCCTGTATAGCTTTTATTTGAATTAGAAACAGAAATTAAAGCACAAAGCTTAAGTGTAACTGGAGCTTCAAACTATGAACACATGCACCATTTTGAACTCAATCCCAGTTTAGCAAAGGGATAGTCCACTACTCTAATTCAGCTATTTTCACCGTTGAAATAGGAAGCAGTACTCAACAACCCTATAACTACATTGGTGCACGTACAACCCACACTGAGGCATGCTGCCATATACCCTCCCTCTCTCTAATCCAGTTCGACTACATCTCAGTAAAGTGTCAAATAACCTACAGAGGACAGGGAACAATGGCATCTTCGTCTATAATTTGCCTTATTCTATGCAGCGGACAAAGACAAAATAGGTAGATGAAATCTGGAATCTTCCCAACTATCAAATTTTTTATCTTTTAAGATCAATTAAAAAAGAACATTGCTGCAAAAGACAAAGAAAAGCCATTAAGCAGCTAAGCCTGACAGTTGCAGTAATACAGTACAAGACCCAGCGTATCCTGAATTCAGGATACAAGTCATCTTGTGTATCAGGTATCGCTGAAACAACTAGAAAAGCAAATCTGTAAGATGAAGCATCAAAGTATTTACCAGCTTACACCACAAGCTCCCCAGTTGTTAAAACCCATCTTTTGACCACATAAACAATTTAAGTCAAACTTTGTTTCTAGAAATGCATTTCTGACTTCAATTGAAGAAGCCCTGCTGACCGACCTATCTACAGCTTCTCCCAAATCTGCTACTGATACAATACTGAAACTGAACCATTCTCACAAGGTTTACTAAATTCAAAGAGATAACAAAGCACTATTAGTAGAAGAAAAAGCAATATAGATCATATGAGATTATTTTCTTTACATTTTCAAAAGGCATGCAATAACAGATAAATAAATCTTCGAAACAGAGATACAAACCACACACCCACAAGAAAACAGGATTGTTAAAACTAATCCAGCTGAACTAGTGGCTATTAAAAGATACTTGTTTTTCTAAATCAATATTTACTACCCAAAAGATACAAATTCCTCTCTCAACTTGCCAAAGTAAAATTAAATTCTTTCATCTTCATGAAAAACATAAATTACATCACTAATCACAAATATTATTAAAAAATAATACCATTTAAGAAAAAAATGTGACTAGACCAACTCACAGATACACAGAATCATAGCACATGGTCAGCTGCTAGCATCTCAGAAAAGAATACTAAAACAGCACTTCAAGTGCTTTTTCAACACACAAGTTTGGCATCAGAGAAATTACTGCCCCTAAGCATTAATATGGCATACATTATTAACCATTCTAGCAGCCACGAGTCGTCTCAGAGAATTTTCTGTCTACAGTGATATCCAGGTCTGTAATCCTGGCGAAGAGAGAAAATGCAAAGGTTTTCCTATGACTAATCACTATCTGTTTCTGGAGAGAAAAGCATTTCAGTCTCTTCAGACTTAGAGACAATAACTTTGCCAATTTAAAACTGGAAAAAAAAAAAAAAAGGCAAGTACTTGGCTATTCCAGAGGAAAAAAGAAAAAAGACGTAACATGCATTCTTAACAAGATCTTTATGGTCAAATTATAAAAACTGGCTTTGAAACTTCAAAGTAAGTGCTACTACAGAATTGCAAAGCTGTTAAAAAAAGTGAAAAGCATTGTGATATCTGATAGCATGAAAGACTGTAGTGGCCTCACTTTAGAGACTGATGTACTTTTATCCAAAAATGTTCAGTTAAGGAATCCTTCTTTGATCATAGATGCTAGTTATTAAGAAAAGTGGGTGTTTTCCATGTCTGTAGAAGAGATTAGCACCTGTTTCAGGTATCCTCTAGTCTGATGCAATAAGGTACAATCTTTTGCTAGATGTACATGGACATTCATTTGAAACTAACCCCACAAATAGGCTTGAACATCTGTGAGATATTCCACTCAGTCTGTTGACAAAGGCTAACGTTAAGCCATGGATTTTTCTTTATCACCTGCAATTAATGAACACGAAGTTTAATCATCTCTATTTAGTAAAAGACTGTATTTAATGTTCTTATTTTCAGAGGTTATGAAGCAAGTGTAAGTGCTTTATCACTTCAAACAAAGTCACTGTTTCAACTTTTTTGTGCAAGATACAACTTTGCAGAACATTAAGAATCCAAATTCTGACAGATAAACCTAGTCTGCCACCCGATTCAGAATGACAGCTGTTGAAATCACCCTCCTGACAAACCCCTTAATACAGACAGCAGTCACTACCAACCATGCACAGGTACGCTGCAATTCAGCACTTCCAAGTTTCAGCTTCGCAGGGGTGGCAGACTGCAGCGTCTCACTGCCTCCACTACCTCTACCTCATGAAAATCGCCTTTGGAGAATGCCCCTCAGGGAAGGAAAATCTCCGCTTGTCTGTAATGGGCTCATCATTTTCAGTAAGCAGCTTAAGATCTCTGAATGCATCTGAGCCTTGTGCCTTTGATTCAGATTCATGAGAAAGTTATGTTTGTTAACCTAACATCTAGAAAAAAATACCTAGTGCAATCCTTAACCGTAGAAATCTACCTAGCTTTTCCCTTTCAAATAATTTTTTAGAACTTCTTCAGTAGACTGTAACACACAGATGTACTGGTGACAGAAAATATAGACAGCATCACACTTTCCTCAGCACCAGTACTGTCAGAACCAGATACAAATCTCTTTCAAAGTCAACAGGCATCTTCCAACTATAAACATGCACTGCATCACCTTCTAAAGAGGCATTATTTATTAAAAGCACCTCACAACTAAGCCTTCAGAAGAACATGGAACTCTGAAAATAGTTTATATAGGTTGCTTTCAAAAAAAAATTTTTTTTTCAAAAGGTTCACTAGAAGTTGACACTGTGAACAAACATGTATTTACCCATATGTTAACACAACCTGCTGTGTTAATTAGGGAAGGATCATCAAATCATCTGGATGCTTTTCAGCAGCTCATTAATGAACTCAGGTAACAGCTGTTGCATGCGGGCCATTCCCTTATCTATTCTTTAGGACACCATCGGTGTGCAGTATAGCACTTCATTTTGAAATACATTACACACATCGTTTTAGAAAAATAAGATCAAAGCTGCTTCAGGTTTATGTTAAAGAAAGAGGAAATAGCACACTTTCTGCTTAAGAGGAGTGTTATGGTCTGTCTCGGTTCTTAGCTCCCGTGGAAATTCATTTCAGACAGAGCAGTTACAGAAAGAAGTTCCATCTTCTGCATAAATCAGCCTTACCTTACAGCAAAAGACACAATTTCACTTGGGGAGCAGAGTCAGCAGAACTCACGTGAAATACTTTAAAATACATCTTATCACTACGAGTGATTTCTTAACAAGCCGCAATGAAAAACACAAAGCTGGTACTTGCAGCCAGCGCTTTTTCAGGTCTCTGATGCTGTATAGATTTCAAACGCTGCAGAGAGAATCAACAGGAGGAGGGAATATATGCTTTAATTGAATGTCTTTTAATAAAAGTAAGAATGGAATATTCCTACCGGCTTTCAGTTTTTACAAAAGCTTTCTTAACTGAAAGCAATCTTAACTCATAAACTACAAATGGGGAGCCTAACCCATAATCTACGTAATAAAGGGCTTCTTTCTCTAAAGCATATCATAATAACTTAAGTCACCACAAGTTTATACAGGATTAATACCTTTTATTATATCCGATAGTTTTAAAACAGTCTAGATTTAAATGGCTTAGGCAGTGAGGCTTCTCTGACTATACTTAGAACTATTTCACTGCTGTATCAGCCTTCCCATGATTTCAGCCTGTAACACATTTAAAAATACTATAAAAATACAGTACATAAAATTGTAAGTGAACATTTCCATAGGAAAAAAGAGATAATTTTATTTTACAAAGACCTGATTATGTCTGAAATCCCAGAGAATTTCACTAAAACACAGCCTAGCCTCTTCGTGCTACTACAGCCTAATTCTATCCTGATCACTGAAAGTTTTGAAAAATATCTTAACTAGTACTACATACAAGTCAGTCAAGAGATTTCCTATGTGCTATATAAGAAATGTGATCTAGCCTCACATGTACCATCAACAGCTTCTTTCTGCACCAGCTGAAACCTTCACACAGTCTTCAAGGGTAGCTCAAAGAAGAGTGCATTGCAGCAGTTAGAGTCTCAGAAGCGAGTGCAGCTGGGCAAGACTGGCAGTATATTTGAAAAATGTATTCAGCGAGCCAGTCATTGGTTAATTCATAAAACTATGCTTGCCAGTCATTTTAGGCCCACGGAATTGTACACACAAAAGCAGATTTTGGTTAAAGCAGCATTTATAACAATAAACAAGAGCAGGCAAGAACAGACTGGTTTGCACTGATTTTTCTTGTTTTCAGTACAGATTAGCATTCTCTCAGTTTGTTGTTTCATCTGTCTTAAAATGAACACAAGCACTTAGCAAATGAATGAAAAGCCTGTGTACATCTACAAACTCTGGTGAAAGATGGTTACATCTTCCTGCTTTGTAAAGGAAGGAAGAAACCTTGAAAGTTTTTGTCTTCCCCCATGCAGGGAAAAAAACCCACAAAAAAACCCCAAAACTAAACAACCCACAACAAACATGAGCTCCCCCTCCTTATTCAAACATACTGATGATTTAATAAGTAGTGGCTCCCTCAGTGCTGAATCAAGAGGTCCTACATTTAGAAGGGCAGTCATAGTATGCAAAAACTCAAAAATGCATTATCACCACTGAAATAGTGTGCAGATATTCAGTATATTTTTATGAAGTACAGACTTGATGCTCAAATGAGCAGTCTAAAATATAACAAGTAGATAACTTAATAATCACATGTCTACCCAATAATGACACAAAGGTGACGAGTTCCAAGAAGCACATAAATACCACCACTGACTGACAATGCATTTAGTACTAGCGATGGAGTCACAATAACCTGGCATTTGGGTATTCTGTTAAGAACAGTCACCTTTCCACCGTGAAGATCACTGTCAGGCTAGACAAGGCAGAGGAAACGATGTCTTAAAAGCAAGCAAACAAAATAAGAACCCCGAGTCGAAATTAATAAAGGAGAGAAAACTTCTCACAAAAAAGTAGAGATTAATGTCTCATCCTTGCTTCACTGCTTCATTCACTTGATGATACAGTATTTAAAAAAAAAATAAAATTGCACTGGTTTAACAAAAAATATACAATAAACTAATCAAAATTTTGTAAATAGCACCTATCTCACAAGCTACACTATGACTACAACAGCCAATACCATATTTGATGTATATTATCCCTGCAACTCCAATATTTTAGCATCGCGAAAATCAGAACAGCTTCCTTCCCACCAAGAGAGGATTCCTCCCATACACCTATCTGTAATTATCCCATAAAATGTATAGAAAAATAATTCTGTTTAAAAAGCTGAGGTTCTTAACTCCTAACAGATGTTGGCAAGCCCAATTCCACAATGTACATAACAAAGCAAACGGCAAAGCCTAGGGCCTTTTAACACCAGTACACAA
>VYZV01025807.1:170526-193012 GCA_013401275.1 Pandion haliaetus | reverse complement strand
CCCGTGGTGCGGCCGGGAGGGCCCTGCCGAGGCGGTTCGCCTCCAGGAGAGCTGCCGGGGGGCTCTTCCCCCGGCCCTGCCGTGTGTGAGCGGTTACCGCCGCTGACCCTGCAGAGCCAGGGGAAGAGGGAGAGGCAACCCCCCCCCCCCCAAGTTTAAAAAGTAGCGAAATCGTGTGAGCTCTTCTGCAAAACAGAAGGTTGTCTTAAAAGTTTCCCTCCAAACTACTCATGCGGTGAATCGCTGTGCACCACATTTCTATCCTTTGAGCACAGGTCATAAGGGAATGTTTCGCCTCTCCGAAGCCGAGGCGCGCGTTGGCCTAAAGTCCAGAAGGATTTTGCGTGATGGTTTACGCCTTCCCTTGGCAGAAGGACAGGACAGTTGGCAGATGCTTACTTCATTCAAATTGCAGTGGCCATTTCAAAGCTACTGTGCTTGACAGAGATTATCTACAATTTCGATACCATACACAGACTGCAATGTATAGCGGTATTTTGCCTTTTAAATTTAAAAAAAAGGTTATTCTTTCTGTAAATTAGTTTATTGCAGTTCAACAGTTTATTTCTGTTACATCTCAAGGCTTCGCTTGCAGAACTCTAGCAGTAACTAAAAATATGTAATGTAGCACACAAAAATTCTTCCCCAGCCTAGTTACGTGGTACCCAGCCAATTGTTTACTCTTCGTGACTCAGAAAAGTAGGATACGCGCATAACAAGACAAACATCCACTTCCAGTTTCCTTCTCTGGAATGTTAATTTGTTTTCCTTCTGGGTAGCCAGAAGCACAAAATAGTGTCCTCTCGTGCTGGAGTCTGGTTACAATTCCGACAATAGAAATAAAGGTGCAACTTGAGGTACCACCTCTTGAACATAGGATTTAAAATTGTCAAATGCATAGTGAAGAAGTGGAGAATAAAATAGACTTTCTTTCGGTTACTCCACTCAGCTGGGGCCTTGTTTTGACTTGGAGACTCTTGCTATTATCATAGCACATATTAATTATTACCAGCGATAGCAATATGAATTACTTTCTGAGGTAACTTGCCCTGTAAATAATGAATAATGAAATTCCTGTAATTCAGATTTACAGTATGAACATTTCCATTGCGTTCTAGCAACAAATTCAGGAATTTCGTTCATAGCAAATATTTGAAGAGGCGGGTGTTTTATAAAAAGATGAAAATCGATTGCAAGTATTTTATTTGAGAAAAAACCAATTAATTGCATGAAGAATAAATAGTAGGTTTCTGTCTGTACAACTTGTGGTACTATCTTTCAGGAAATGCAAAAAGCATTCTGATTTATACAAATTGTGAAGTCTAATATTGGGCTGTTAAGTGCACTGAATTTTGTATTATTCATTTGCTGTGTACAATAAACTAGCTGTGGTGTAAAGGCTATTGATTCCTTTGCATTAGAGTGCATTATAATGGTCAGCATTAATATGTTTCAAAAAGATTCCTAAAACTAAATGTTGTCTTATGTTCTAGAAAAGGCTTCTGATGTATTGGTTATATATACGCATATCCAAATCAAACCTACGTGATACATGTCTATATTTGCTTAATTATCAAAATCTTAACTGAGCTGGGCGGTGAATGAAGCTGCTCCCTGGAACCTTTTCTAGTCGTATTTGTATGTCTCAGGACAAAGAAAGGCTCCGCCAATAACCACATCAGCAAAAGAGCAGTTTGCATTACCGCACCATTTTCTAAGCATTTGTTATTCTCCCCAGTATTCCCCTTGAATAGGTAAACGGTTACTTCAAACTCTGGAAAATAGGATGAGGCTAGGGGTCTCTTCTCCAAGACTTCCAGCTCCTACGGCTTTTCTTCCCCGTACAGGTGCACAGGGGATCTGGGAGATCACAGAGTCTCAGGTTCCCGGCGATCACAGGGGTCTGGTTCACTCCACTCCACACCCAGACACTGTTTGGACTGACGGAAAAGGCTTTGTCGCAAAGAGTATAAAAGCAGAAACGAACACAAAACACCCGATGGATTCAGTGGAGCAAAGCTCTTACCCAGAACTGTTCACTAACTTACGATTAAAAAACCCCGGAGGGCTCGGTCTCATCCCTTCTCCCACTCAGTAACTCCTCCAGCGGTCCCTTGGGCTGGCAGAGCAGCAGGAGGGGATGTGCATTTGGCAGAGGGGCAGTGACAAACAGCTGGGAGTGGTAACACCTGCGACCAGCTCGGCTCTGTCTGGAAGGGGTCTCCCAGTTCGAAACATCAGCTTTAACACCAGTCTGAATCTGTATGGAGGGAGGCCTTAGGCCACGGGCATCCATCCGCTCTCTGCCAACGCCGTCGTGGCCGGAGATGGGATCGCTGCTCGTCCTTGACCAGCACCTGCCACTGGGAGGGTTTGCACGAACACCCCCTCCTCCACGCTCAGGCAAAGTCAACCAGCTTTAACCCACCCTCACCTTCCTCACTGGCTCGAACTAAGTTGGCTCATTTTGCTGATGGTAGATAAGAGGGCACGCCTCAGAATTATTATCCGTTTTTCCCAGCAAGTCACTTGCTGTGCTTACAGACAGTGGTGATCCAGCGCAGCAGTGCAAGCAGAGCACTCCCTCCGCTGACAAACCTTTCACATTCCCAGCAGACAGCCGTTCTGGGATTGCTGGAGGCAGAACTGCTCCTGCTGGGCCCTTCCTCCATGAATTTGTCAAATCTCCTTTTTCAACTGTTTATGTATTTGACCTCTAAGTATCCCATAGCAATCAGGCAGGAATAAAAGGCAATACAGCCACAATCTTCATAGGGATCTCTACGCTCTGCCAAAATCTAAACAATAATAATTCGTGTAGGGGACAGGAAAGGGCTTCAGCTTACTGATACGCTTATGAAAACCATGGCTCAAAAAGCCAGAATGAATCAGCTACGAGAGAAGCATCTTGGGAACACTTCACTTAGGTAGAAAAAGACAGGCTATTTCTTCCCTTCAAAATTTACTAAACAAAACAAACAGTGCTTCTTCCTGTTTCTCATAGTGTTTTTCCCAAAGCAAATCTGTTCCCTAAAAGCAAACATGACTTGCTGTAGCATTCCCAGATTTTAGATGGGGGGGGACGGGACACTTCAGAGGTTGAATCGCCACGTTGGAAATTCTCGTAGTGTTTCCCCCAAACTCTTCGGAAAATTCCAGCCAGTATTTGGTCACGATCATTCTTTCCCAGTGCTCTGCTTCCTTTTAATTGTTCCCTCTTCTTCTGAGGTTCAATACAAAGTGCCCTGGGACCCACTACCCTGGAAGTGATCTGCTCTCCTGGAAAAAACCACAGCATCTCTACGATTAATTTTTGTGCTAGACCCTGTCTGTTGGACACATGAAAACCCACACGATTTTGTCCTCCAACAGGCAGACACGTGACAGTTTATAACTGCTAGTTAGTTATTATTTGAAGATAAATCATTCCAAGTTCCACAGCTCCAGATAATTTCTGAGTTGCGGTACCATTTCCTTAGCAGCTCTTGACAATCTCATGCTTCTTGGTTATTTTGGCAGATTTTTTTTTAAGACACTTTAGCAAGAGCTTCTTAATGCACTTCCCTAAGCTTATATGTAAACTAAAATAAGAAACTAGAGCCTAAGGCATCCACAAAGTCTTGTCAGGCTTTAGTGTGAATGCCAAAGGTTTTTACTCACTAAAACTTTCCCATTGTGGCTGTCAAAGTGGCACTAGTGGTAGGAGTCACATGTAAGAGGAAAGTCCCTGCTATGTCCTCTATTCCCTCTCAGCGTAGGTTTAGACCTACGAAAACCTGAAGAGCCAAGCCACTAGAAGTACGAGTTGGAAACTTATCTGTGTGGGAACAGTCGCCCTGATTAAATTTCCAGACACCGATGTTTCTAGTCAAGCCAAAAAATGCCACTTGAGTCACTTCCTTGGAGGTATTCTGGCACTAATGCTTTTTGCCCGAGTAAGAGGATGGGGAACCAGATGAGAAAGTCGAGGCACAGAGAGAAAATGACCTGGCCAGATCTGTAGTAAAATCCACACTAATGCTCAATCCACACTCACTTTGTCCTTTGCACCAGAGTAAAGGTGTTGATCCTATGTCATTAGATAGCATCATTAAACACACAACTTCCAATCAAATTCCCTTTCAAGTTAGAAGCCCTTAAGTATTTCCTTTCTCCCTGATGTGTTTTACCCTTTAAGATTCAGTCTAGATATCACCTACAATTTACTCAGGAGATCTGGGCCTCTTTTTTATTATGCCTGAACTGGCTCTTGGAGGTGACACTTTTCTCTGGGCTTCTTGCCAGAGAATATGGATTTTCCCTTCCCACATCTTTATCTTTTGTTTTTCCCTACTTTGTATTTTCAACTCAAATTATTTATTTATTAACCTATCTTTTTTTTTTTTCTCCTACTCACTGAAGTCTCCGTTTCATACTCCGATTTCCTCTCTCCATTCCTCCCATCCCACTTTCTCGTTTTCACCAGCATTTGTCAAACACCCCAGCAGTGGCTCAGATATGCCAAGTGATGCTTTTTAATTTCTATTTCTGAGCTTTGGTCCAGAAACCTACCATCACTTACAGAGGCATTCCTCTGGAAGGCACATGTTTGGTTTCAGTTCCTGATGTATAGGGTGTCATTCTGGAGGAAATGTGCCAAATCTGGGATCAGCATCAAAAATATTTTCCTACTGTTCTTAAGTGAAGCTAAACAAACTTAAGTAAATGAGGAAGGAAGGGAGGAAGGAAAGGATCTGCCAAGGTTTTGGTGGCTTAATATTTCTAAGCTACAAACCCCTTAAACATGGGGTTTAATCGAAGAGCTGGCAGGCTCCCAATGAAAGCTGTGCAGCCTCACCGGCAGTGCTACAGCTCTTTCTCCATCGAGGTCCTTCACTGCCTCACCCCCCTCCGCAGGCTCTCGAAGAGGACATTGCTCCAACGGGTTTGTCCATTAGAGGGCAATAGAGGCCACTAAAATCCCTGGAGTTTGCAGTAACTAGAGGAGAGGCAAACAGTCCGTATTACTTTTTATTTGATAAATCAGTGGTGGTTTTGTATTCCTTCCATGACATGTATCTTACTGGCTTATCTGACATGTGCTGGATAGATTTCAAAATGTGAAGAAACTTTTTCTTAAAGATTCAGCCGTGGATTTTCTTTTGTATTCTCTGCTTCCCAATTCCTCCCTGACTGCAACAGGATCTGTTAAATATGAGCAGAACAAGCGAATGCTCTGACTAGATTAATAGTAATCGCAGAATGATGGATTATACGTTAGAGAAATTAGAGATTCTATACAAAATATTCATACTGGAACTTTTATCCTGGAAAGTCTAATCAGCAAAGAATAATTAAAATTGTAGCACATTGTTTCACACAATCAATTTCGAAACGCAAATATTTCTGTTCCAGTAGAAATCTCATTTGGATGCAAAACACCAGGAGTTTAATCCCCGATACTTGATCTGATACAAAGAAATAGTCCATTACCAAGACATCATAAGAGCTAAGATATTCTAAAGGAACTTAATGGAACAGAATATTTTCTGAAACTGAGGCTTATGCCATGCACTGGAAATGGCTAAAGACGTATTAAGTTAGTGTCTGCCATTTTGCCTTAGAGGTATGAACAAGCTCTTTGACAAATCCTAGCTGAAGTTTGTTTGATCACAAACACTCCCAGTGTATGTCTTTATGTTCTAAAAACTTCAGAGGAACAAGATCATTTTGTGTATCTACTTTTTTCTTCCCCTAGCAAGCAATGCCTTTCCCAGATATTGCAGTCATTTGCAGAGATTAAGTTACTTAAATATTATAAAGCAACATTTTAATTGTTCTGGATGACTAATCAGCTCAGCCTAGATTATCACATTGCCCCAAAGGATAATTGAAGGTTATCACTTCCTCTCCCTGAAATTCTGTTTCCTTACTCATTTGTCATACAACAGGGGTCAGAAAGAGGAGACATTTCACAGGACAGGAAGACCAGATAGACTGATATTTTCTGGCTTCTTTTCTGGGTGATCTCATAGGAAGGGCAGGAGTTTTAGTCACAGAAAGCAAGCTGGAGGTCTGGAGTGACACTGCGACGGGACCCTGAGGGACAAAAATGCAGTAAGAGCTGCAAGCCAGTCATGAACCTCCCAGGCTCTTTCACTGTAAGGTGTTTTCATATAGATTCAGTCTTCCAGGTGAAGTGATTGTACTGCATTTCCTAATGGCACTGAAATACTTCAGTATAGTTTTTCTCCTTCATCACAAGTCAAGAATATTGCAGATATCACAGCTCTGTTAGTGCGAAGGTGCAGATTAACTCCCCACTAACTCCCTATAGTGGATGCTACTATAACTAACACAAACTTTCACCTCCTTCTCTTGGTTGTGCTGTGATTAATTGGTTTTTTTATGTTTTTAATCTTTATCTGTACCTCATACTGCTGTGTGCTACTGCAATGTGGGACAGCTGCCTCTAGCCAAAGCTTTGGGTGGCTATAGAATATGGTCATCTGTGTGTAATGACTAACAATACTCATTATCTTTGTTGTTACTGTGTCTGTGGCTTGGGACCTTTTAACTGCTTACACAAACTGCTCCCCAGGGAAAGCAGCCTTGGTTTTCCAGTCTGTGACTTTCTGTTTGGGGCCCTGACTCTGCTTCATTAGGAAACACTAAATGGTAGGTGTTCTTTCTTATCTGTTTTGTTTGGGGTTTTTTTTCCAGCAGCCTTTTGCCTTTGCTGTTCACTGCTCTCCTATCGTTTTTGAGTATTTCTAAGGACATCTTACGCTTCATTCCCATTTAGAGCCAAATTCTCTGAATTCTGCAGCAATGCACTAGGTCTTATTACCTGAATGCAGATTTTAAGATATGGTAGACCTCACATACAGAATTTTTCTGACCATTGCTCTTGCCAGAGCATCTAGCACCTTCGCAGCCCTTCCCAAAAACTGGATATTCCTACATGTTTAGTAAATTCACCCACTGACTCATGCAAGGCATGTTCCTATTCTCAAGCATTATGTGTGTATCCACCTAAGAACATCGCTCTTAAATCTGTCAGCGTTATTGTCTGATGCCTTTTAAGCAAAATCTGCACACCTCTCTCACTTGGTAGCAAAGCCAGCTAACCTGCTAAGGGTACATCCTCCTGCAGCATGGCCCACCTGGGAACACGTAAGCTCTTCCTGTCTGTTTTTTGCTGGACGATACACGTTCACTCTCCTTTCACTTGCTTACTGTCTCCACCTACCCTGCATTCTGCAGGCTGCAACCTGCACAGTGTTTCCACTGTAAGCAATGCTCCTTCTGGGTTATGGCTTATCCTTACTTCACCAGGCAGGATTATTCATAAAATCACATTATAGTTGCTTGAGTGCTTGTCTTCATAAAGCTTTCTAGTGCCTCGTGATCAGCTGTGTCAAAGGCTACTCACACCCAAACAAACCTACCCAACAAGTCACAGACGAAAGCCCATCACTCAGATGAACTGCGAAATTAAAACCAGTCTCAACTTGCACTATAAAAGACTGGGCCTGATGCTTTTTTCCCTGACACTATATAAGACCCTGTGTAATTTCCATTAACTTCAGTGGAATTATTTCTCAGTTAGGTCAGCTGATTTTAGATTATAATCACATAGTCTCAGAGCCAGGATTTGGACTCAGTAACATCAGCACATCGATCAAGTATGTCTTTTGTTGCAGCGTCCAAAGTCTAAGCACTGCTGCCACAACAGCATTCATACCATACTCCTGCTCAGTTCGGTAACGACAAAATGGCTGGTATCAGAAACATATGATTTACTTCTCCAGGTATGAGTCAATGGTTCAGCAAAGATCTGCATAAATTCACAATTGGTTTATCTGGACTGTTATTTTAACTTACTTTACACACAGATACTTGTGCAGCATGCAGAAATGCCACTGGACCGGCCCATTCACCAAAGATTGCCTTTTTTTCCTCCTCTCTCTTCTTAAGTAATCAGGTGTACAAGAGGGACTGAAGAGGGAAGGGAAAGTGTCTGATGGAAGCATAAGTCTTTAAGAACTGGGAGAATCTCAAGACCAGAATTATTTTTGTGCTTCTTAAGCAACCTTTTTGTAAGCCTCATGTTAGCCTGTATGAATTTATGATTATAAAGACTCTGTTACCGAACAGTTTTTACCAACTGCTGCTCTATTTCCTTCCCATGAGTCACACTATTAGCTTATGCTACCCTATTTAATTTCAACCTTTGCTTCAGCCCACTCAAGCTTTTCTAAAATCAAAATTTTAAAAAGCTTAATTGAAATAGACGTCAAGTGGTTTGAAGGGATGGTGCACTGCACTGCCCTGTGGATACAGTACATGCTGGTTTGCTGGGCTTCCAAAAAAGGCCGAACAGCATGGAGTCCTCGGTTGCAGTGTCTTAGAGCTGCTGTTAAATCAAGCTGAAAATTGAGAATGAAGCTTACCTAGGACAGAAAAGTAACAGTACTACTATTTGAAAATCCGTAAGGAGAAACATAGGAAGGTAAAATTTAATCCCATGGAAATTAATTAGACTTGAGGGTCATCCGTTACCTGGGTTATAGATAGATAGATAGATAGATAGATAAATGGGTGTTTGCTAAATGTACAAATACTTGCCAAGCAACCAGGGGTTCTATTTCTGCTACTGTCTTTGAAGCATTGCTATACTTGGCACTGCGCAATGCCTTTATCAATGGCAAATCGTGACCTGACTGGCATTAATGTCAAGACCTCAGTCTAAAGTAATAATTAACTGCCTGCCTGCTACCTCATAGTAAAGTCTTATATAAACTCTAGGAAGCAAAGCAGAGGCCTATGATATCACCTTCTACCACCTTTTCTTTTGTATAGATACAAAGCTACAAAGAAAAAGGATAGTAGGAAGGATCTGTTGGACATGTTCAGGGGTGTTTGTTGTTTCTGAGAACAGTGGGCATCTAGTTATTCTTCATCCTTAAAGCAACAGCATACCGGGCACCGTGAAGGACCCCAGAGCCATGTCCCTCTTGTGAACACCGTGTTTACATTTGCACTTCCCTCGTGAACTCTCGGCTGGTATCCAAACATAGGTCCAGTCTTTCTTTTTTTATTATCTTTTTTAATTATCTGGCCACATGGGCAGTGAAAATGTTGGTGAATCAGACTGCTGGCCACTAGTAGCTATTGTTGCCCTAAACTTGAACCTGACCCTTTAAGGATCTGGGCACTCATTAACCGATTTTGCAGGGCAGTCATTAACCCATTTTGCACTTTCGTAATCTTTTTTTCATTATGGGTGTGATCTTGCAGGCTCACAGATTTCCTAAATATCATCACGTGACTTAAAAGCAGCAGTGAAACGAAGACACCACCTCTGCCTTACATGCAGTCAGTCCTAGCAGGGATTGAGAAACAGGACGAAAGCATTCCAAAGCTGCAAAGGGTAGGGAAAAATGCCAAGCTCTTTTGAGAGTATGTAGTATGACAGGAAAAGCCAGCTCCAAAAGAAAGGAGAGAGAAGGCACAAGGGAAAAATACTTCCTAGCTCAGTAACAAAGGAAAGGAAAAGACAAGGTTACACCTGTGAAGCACACGAACTTCCCCCAGCTTAATCCTGCAATGGAATTGCATTTAAATATTTTGCTGTGTTAGACTGGCAGAATTGAAGTGGTCAATTCATCTTTTCTTTCTGTATACAGAAATAGTTACACTGCTATAAAAGTCTATTTCTATTCCGAAAAGCAAAAATATTGTGCAGTCCTGTGCGCTTTTACAGCTGTGTAGCTGTATCTTTATCAGAACTTTCACTGGCACGTTGATCTAAGTAAAAAAAACCAAAAAAACCCAAAACACCCTTTCTTGACACAGCCATGGTAGTACAACCTTCAGATATAGACCAAAAGGGCATTGATTGAGCTGTCTTGTGAGATAGAAGGCTTTATCACACTAGGATGGAGGAGATTCTAATTGCAGTTTAGAGATTAGAAGCTGCACAGACATAAATTGAGCATGAGTAAGTCTGCCCAGCCTCCACGTGGCGGCTTTATCGCCCTTACACCGAAGTTGTGTAACACAGCTCTTTACTATACAATGTGCCGTTTGCATTGCAGTAGTTTGTAAGGACTCCCACTGAAACCTAGATCCCTTTATATTAGGTGCTGTACAAATACAGATTAAAAAGAAAACCCGTCCTTGCAACCTCAAAAGATGAAACAGGCAAAAGTCAAGAGGGCAAACAGAAGCACAGAAAGCTGGTATGACTGACTCAGTGGTCACGCAGCAAGTCAGTAACACAGCCATGAGTACAATGTCAGTCTCCTGGCTCCCAGATCAGCGCCTTTCCTGCTGGAAAACCGTCTCTTCACCAGATCCTCAGAGAACAGCTGAATTGTCTCTAGAAGAATGTAGGCTTGGAGCTCAGGAGCATAAGTGAAGATAAACACTAAGTAGTAGCTTGTAATTTGGACATTATAGCAACAAAAAGTGAGTTTAGGCATTTTTTATTTACTACTATAGCAATTGAAGGTACTATATCACTAAGATCTACCCTCACATTGCCATATGACTTGACAACACTGCCTTGTGTATTCCTACGAACACTGCTATCAGCCTTCTAATTGCACTGCAAACCGTGTTTGGTGGCACAGGATGTTTATACCGCATGACATTACAGCGATGCCTGATAAGGCACTATCACATGATACCACGGCATTACAACCTGCATCAATTCTACCACACCAGCTGTGGGACAAACTGCTCATCCAAAGCCCTGGTTTCTGCTTCCAGTGAAGCAGCAGCATATGATGGAGTCCTCTCCTCTTGCAGGAGCTGCTCTTCCGCGCGTCTGCAAGGCTGGTGAACTGGTTGGTTTCCTTTAACATCACCACACGATATTCCCACCGGGGAGAGGCCGGACAGCCTCGTAATTAAAGCACTGGTTCTCAGCAGGATTGAGCTGATGCTTTGCCACTTCTGGAGTGACACTGAGCGTGTCACATAGCACAGGTTTTGCCCGACTGGTCAGGTGCCCATGCCGTACACAGAAAGGTCTCCCCTGAGAAGGGAAGACCTGGGGCGATGACGGCGGCTGCCCAGACAGGCCACCTCCCAGAACAGCCGCTGCCAGCAGGAGGGCCAGGAGACAACCTGGCTTTAAGGAACTTGGCATTAGCAAAGAAGACAGAGGAAACACAGTCCTTTCCCATCTGCGTTAGCCTGGTCAACCATATGCAGTGCTGATGCTTACAGCTGCTGCCAGGCAGGGCTTCTTTGAAGGAACCTCACTGATGTTTGCTGCCTTCGTGGGAGAGCTGCTGTTTCACAAGGGCTTTTTGCTACAGCAACATGCCCTACACCCGGGTTCCGGCCTGAAGCAAAGCACCAGCTAAGGGGATCTACTGAGAGTATCCAGAACCCACGTAATTCAGCACCCTGTGTGTAAAGGTCCTGCCGTCAGCCTCAGTAGGGATGAAAGGATAGTCCCTAGGTTGAAGTACTGGACTCTGGCTCTGGGGGAGTTTTAGTTCTTCTATAGACTATTCCATACAAACTTTGGTAAATCCTTGATCTTCAGTCTGAATGTGTGTATTCACCTATAAAACAATGCTAATAATAACCAGTAGTCAAAGCCACTGTGAGCCTTAAATCTTTAATGTAATAATTTTCTGTTTGCAGGAGTACCAAGTGTTATCACCGTCACAGCACAGGATGTCTGACCAAAAAGCAGAATTTATAGCCCAAACTCCACAATGTATATTTTTAATGTACAGTGTGTTACTGAGTTAGGCTATGTACTTTCTGTGCATGGCTGGTTATAGGCTTAAATTTCAGGTCTTGCAAGGATACTCTCTCTTTCCTGTGTCTTTATTTACCAGCAGCCTTTTCCTGTTCAAAACTCCAGTGAGCAGACCATTCACAGAGCCAAAGAGACAGCATGCAGCTGCTGTCAGACAAAATGTTCAGCCGCAATTACATTTGTTCTGCAGCTGATCGATCCGTCTGTAGGTCTGAGCACGCACATGTCATTCTGCCTGTTTATGGTCACCGAAATGACATCTGGCAAAAAGGTAAATTGTGCTTCCCCAAAATCCTGCTTTACTTTAGTGGGGAACCTATTGCTATTGTCAAAGCTTATTTATTACACGTTTTCTGTGTAATCTGTGACTTCAAAAGAGAGATAATGAGTGTATAACTAGAAATCTCACCAGTCTCTTTCGGGAAACGTTTATAAACAGTACAAAATAGACCCTAGTTAAACTTGGAGTCATACCTGCGTACACCCTGCCCACTACACTGCTTGCGCAAGATAGTTATTATGTACCAACTCGTGTATTTTCAGTACTAATGGCAACACTGAACTTCTACTTTTTGTGCTACAGAGGCTGCTGGAATAACGGAGCACGTAATTACATCCAGCATCTCTTTAGTACTCAAATTACAAAACCAGATTTCTGTGCCAGGCCTTCAGGAAGTAAGACGTGGAAGGAATCTCACAAATAACCTGCAATTACATTAAAGCAGAGGGCAGGTCCTTCCCTTAAAAGCTATCAGATTCACTGGAGTGGCCCCGTCAGGCTGACCACAGAGCCAGACGTGACACTTCAGTGGAGAAAAAAGTAATGCAGGTGGTAAATTACAACAGTCACAGTTCTGGTGCCTCTGTGTCCAGGTCTATTTAGAAATAACGAAACAAAGCCAGCAGTGTGGTGGCAGTTAAACAGGATAGTTGTGTCCGTATTGCTACAGCTTATTCCTTGAATTTACTGGGAATGGGCTGTGCTCACATAAGGTACCTTTAACATGGCTACAGCTCTGCTTGCAGTAGGAGTCTGCAGTGTTTTAACTATGTCTACTTCCCAGACTGTTTTAGTTACAGCCATAGAAAGCTGTCTGCAGACTAGCACTCAGATTTGCACAGATCTAGCTAAGCTGTCAAATGACACTGCTCGACTGCCACATTACAGAATTTTGGATACGGTGAACAGAGATGTGGTGGGGAAGCCAGAACTGAAGATGCCATTACTGAAAGGTGCAACGTGGCTAGCTTTTCTTAAAACTACATTACTATGTGTCTGTAGAAGTGGTATTACCACATCCTGACTTTTTCTAGGCCAGGAGCTCCTTAGGTAGTCTGCAGAATGCAATGTTTGCAAGAAAGGATAAAACGTACAGCGAGAAGGAAGCTCTGTTAACCCATTCCTACGAAAGCAACTAGATAAACGTTTCCTAAACACTTTCTAAACACTGTTTCTACCTCTGGTTATTAATGGACCTTTACTCATTTGCTTGAAATGTTTGCTGCTTGTATGTCCTTCCTTCTTCTTAATTCAGCTTTTAAATGTCACCCCAGTTCTTCAATATACCTTTCCTTATGGCTTTCTCTTCAGACTGCAAAGACCCCGAGAAATTGCACTGCTGGACTGTGCTGCTCCTGCTACTGTGAAAAAGAGTAATGATCACTTGCAAAAAAGTTACGATAAGATACCAGGGTCATGTTTGGCAATAAACTCTCCCAAATCATTGACAGATTTTATACAAAATCTCATTTTTATAATTTTGCCCAATTCCTATTCCCCTAACCTGCTTTTCCTTCTTCTTCTCCTGTCATGCTTTGATTCGAGATTATAAATGTCTATCAGAAATGTAAGTTCTGACTCAGTGATATAACTGAGAATACTCTCATCTACTCAAATGTCACTAGTTACCTTCACTAACTCCACCTGTATTTTATTGTGAGTATGCCTGCCTGGAGAAATTCTACCCTCTGAGCTTCAGATGTGTTTGTGGGAATTTTCCTAAAAGCAATGAGAGGTATGCGTGTTTCCTACTGAAGAAATTTGGTCTTATGGCATTACTTTTGTTTGCCTTGATATCTGTCTTGACGCACTATTTATTCAAGTTCATATTCTAATATTTACTTTAAGACTCCTTTACACCAGTCTTACACTGGTGGTACAGTGGGCACAGGTGCACGTTCTCAGTGTAACGTAAAAGGCTGCATTGCAAAGAAGTGAGTTTTCATTTTCTCCCCTCACTCTTACACCTATTTCCAACATTTTTACAACCCGTCAAAAATGGGGGCTAGAATAGATCTTACGAAATTATCTTGTCCAACCTCTAGCTTCAAGGAACCTCCATTTCTCTCAAATTCTTCATCTTTTCTGCAGCTCTGCATATGTTCCCTGTAGCAACAGGCCTGGATATAAGCCACCCAAATATTTTCAAGCTCAGTTCAACATCAGCTCAGGCCCGTCTCTGATCTGTAAGCAAACATTCTTTATCTATAAGCAGCCTCCTCTTTCCCAACTCAGCTGCAGCAGGAATGCTGCCTCATCTGTTTCCAGGCAGAAGTTGTCAAACATAATCCTGTAATTCCCAAACATGCTGACTTTTTCTATTCCTATTATTTTATTGATCTGCTTTACAGAATGTAGGTAGTCTATCCCTTTCATTTTTCCTATTAAACTCAACTTGCTTTTCTATAAATTGACTTTATAGACAATTTATTGAAATTTACAATGACACCCTTCATGCAACTGATTTTCTCTCTCTTTGCATAATCCTGCTAGTCCAATGCTAAAACACAGATTTCATAAAAAGCAAAAAACATTCTTCCTGTTGTAAACATGTTCAGCAGTTTATTACTGACTACATCCTAGGTTAGTATAAATCACTGTATGCTTGCTTCTGCCTTGGGTCAGATATTTAAAAAAAAAAAAAGCGGCTATTTCATATTTACACAAAAGTGTACGGGTCTGGAATGATTCAGAATATTCTCTGCTATCTTGTTATCCGTTACACTCAGAGTCGGCCAGGACGTAGCCCTTATTCTGACTTGTTATGTGACAGTTTTGACATTCCTCTGGTCCCACATGAGCTTCCCAATCCCAGCCCTTTTCGGCTAATGCATGATTGCACCAGGCAGAAGAGCGTACACATCCCCTTAGCACTTGCGGAGGCAGCACTTTTGCTTTGAAAGGTGCAGCTTGTTCCCCACTGGGACATTCAGCTCTTCCAGCTTGTATGTTCCAAATGCTCCTGGGTGCTTTCCCTTCAGGACGGTGCATGCTGCTGCGGAGCCAGGATGAGAACTGTCTCTGCTTCGGAGTCGACCCCAAGCATATGCAGGCGCTGAAGCGAGGGCTGCAGAGACACGCTCTGCTTCCTCATAGCCTTGCCTTGCCTGCCCACCCAGGGCCTCTGCCCCAGCTGCTTCTCTCCAGCAGGCTGTGGCTGGAATATTTAGCTGTGCTGTACTTATCAGGAGCAGGGAATGAAAAGCAGAACAGTAGAATGAGCAGTCCAAGAAAGGTTATTTTAAATCTGGCAGACAGGGCCTGTTGCAGACCAGAACATCAGCTAGACAGATCCTCCTCCTCCGTATCGAAGTGAAATGAATGTTCTCGCGAGGTGGGTCTGTCTCATCTGACAGCTGCTGTGCTGAGAGCTGTTTGATCAGCCCTGCCAGCCAGACCTTGGTGCCCAGAAGACGAAAGTCAAATTAGGAGTCTGGCATCTTGGGGAAGGAAGGGGAGCAAGTTCGCAAAACAAACGAGAAACGGAGGGGACTGAAGCATAGCTCTCAATAGCCAAACAAGAGTTAAGCCACGTCTGCCTGGAGTCTGCAGCTGTGCTGGCAAAGGCAAGGGGGCCAAGAGGCATCATCCCTTGAGCAGCTTCTGGGCTGCCTGCCTATGCCGCTTTGTGGCGGGAGGAGATGGCAGGAGAGAAGAGGCCTATGCCGAAGCTTTGAATTTCTTTTACGTGCTTTCAACAGGAAGCAGGCCAGGACTGGACCTTTGCTCAAACCCTACCAAGCACTGGCAGGAATTTGTGTCAAGGAGCGTCTCTGCATTCAGTCAAATGGCACATAGTGATTGCTGAAGGGCACTGTCCCTGTCCTCACCCTGCATGAATACCAGCATGTCACCAGGCCTGATTTTCTATTGTTTAGCACTGCTGCCTTAATTTATACTGTTCCCTCACGGTACATTTTGCTTGGATGTAAGAGGCTTCTAAATCTACAGGGTAGAAAAGAAACTGATCCACAAAATAATTCAGCATTCAATTGTAATATTTTGCAGTTCTCATAAGACTTAGCATCTCTGTCTCAAAGCGCTGTGTTAACATTCCTGTACTGAGTTGGTTGTATTTAAGTCTGGTTTAAGTCTGGGCTTAATGGCTTATCCAAATTCACCAAGGGAGCAGGTACCAAAGCTAGGAAGAGCAGCTAACGCTTCTGATTCTACATCCCGTGCTTTGGCCACAAGGCCTTGTAACCTCTCTGATTTTAATGAACCAATTAGAACACTTTTAGCCCTGGTTATGAGAGGTTTGCTGTTTTGCACCATTGTAAATAATCAGATATAATTACAGAGCAGAGTGAGAGAATTGAAGCCAAAGGAATACAAAACAGCTCAGTAACAGTTTTCACCGCACAGTGGAAAAGAACGTCCTTTCAAATCACACAGAAACACTGCAGACTGAGTGCCTGCGCCTGTCAGGCATCACACTCCTCCTGCAAGGAGCCTGAACGCCTTCAAACAAATGGAAGTTATTGGCAGCTGCGTTCAGAGAAAACACAGGCTGAAGAGGAACACCTAAAACTAGTATGTTTTAAAAAGGATTTTTTAAAGAAGAAGCGAAATAGCTGTGTGGAAGAGGTCAGTGATATTTGAGATTATACTGACATGTATTAGGGTGTGGATACAGTGAACTCAAGTGAGGCTGATTTGCTTTCTCTGTAATACAGGGACCATTTTCTACTATCCTTGTTTAGGACAGTTCAAGTTCAAAACTCTCAGCATGACCTTCAGCCATCCGAGATAACAGCTCTTTTAACTTCACTGGGTAAATTTAGCACAGATGTTTCTGAAAGCAGCTCCCTTACAAGGTACCCGTGGCTAGCTTACAAAGAAGGAATGGTTTCGAACCTGAAAGGAATAAAACCAAACCTCTGTCTCCCTTATTCCAGTGCAGCTACTCATCACAAAAGCGCTGAATTCACCACACACACTAAGCCATCTGCTCTATTTATTATACCCAAAGATGTGGTCCAAAAATTATAAAACCCCAAAGAGACCAAAAGAATGCAAAGAAAAAATTACTGTAGTCTATCTCTGATATTCCATCTGTGCAACTTTTCCACAGCATACTCTTTTTGCAGACCTTTACAGATTAACCCCTTAGGTACCAGACGTGCATCAATTTATGACCATCTACAGAAAACTAATTCTAATTTTCATGATAAGCAGCAGTGAATAAGCTACAGAGCAATGGGGGAGAAGGGGACAGAGAAACGACAGCTCAGAATTCCAGTAAGGGAGGCAGTCTGGTCTAGTGCATGAGGCGCCTGTGGGAAAAGCAGAAGATTATGCTCCCAGCTGCTCCATGATGACCCTGAGAATGTGGCCTCATCTCCCTGCTTCACCTCCCAACCACTGTCTTGTCTACTTAGACTGCAAACTCTTCAGGGCCAGAATTCCCATACCAAGCAGTGAACTGTGCCAATATTACTTGTAGTCACCAGGCAAATAACAACACATACGTGAAATGAAGTAACAGCTGAAACTGTGCCAGTCACAGCAGCATTTCACAGCAAGGAATGCGCTATAGCAAGGGTGGCAGGGAGACACTGAGAGGGGCAAAGACCGCTTAGAGTTTAAAAAAAATATTTACAGTATATGAAATCGCAAAGCCTAGTACACAAGGTTTCATACACTCTTAACGTTTTCTTGCAGAGCTGGGGTGTTTCTTTATTTGTATATCAAGTTTTTTTAACCCTTCAACTTGTGTTCCTGTCACTTGGACCACCTTCACTTTCTGCTGAACTTTAGTGCTATTTGATCACTGCTTGGGAAGTCCATTAACCCGATATTTTGGCCTAAAGCTTTTCAAAGAGAAAAAGGATTTTTTTCACCCAATTCCCATTGTAATTCAGTAAGCACTGCGCACACAACTCTCACTGCTTTCGAAAACAGCTTTTTGTTAGAGTCGGACCTTTGTTACGTTCTCTCACGAGTCAATAATCCAACCTTCTTTACATTTTTTCTCTTCAGGAAGATGACCACTAAGGCCTGCACAAGCAGAGCACAAGGCACCTTCCTCTCACAGCCATGTAAGAGCTCCTTAGAGTCCTAGCTCCTGTACCTTGCTGAGGACAGAGACGGGACCTGGCAGTGACGATTGCTGTAAGAAAGGCCAAACGGAAAGTCAAGTAGGATAGACTGCAATTCTCTTAGCGTAGGTCTGTACCTACAGGGTAACCCTTCCGTCAAGACTGCAGTGGGCAGATGCAGTTCCCAGTGATATCTGTAAGGGCTATACCCACCCAGCCTCTCAAGGAAAAGGTTCAAGCTTTTGCTGCTTCCCCAGACCCCTGGAATTATTAGTCAGTCGATGCTAAGTTTTCCAGTGTGCACTGTGGCAATAACGGCAGCTAATCTGTTTTGGGACTCTGACAGCACTTTCTTCTCTAACTTCTCTGTCTGCTGCTCACCATTCTCACCACTGCAATCCCTTTTTCTCTTCAACTTTCTTTGACCCCTCTTTCTTTCTTCCATTCTGCTTTTTCCTTTCACCTTCTCTTTTGCCTCCACAAACTCATGTTGAACTTTCTTTGTCCCAAGGAGGCTACTCAAAACAAACAGGAGCTTGTGAATTATTAACAATGTAGACTATAAATAGCGTAATTTTGAATGATAGCCAGACCACCAAGATACATGCACTATTGCACAGATCAGCTACCTTGGTCTTAGTGTGACTGGCCTTAATTGGTCCCTCACCTATCATTTGTCAGGAGTGCTTTATAGAATGACAACTATGAAGAGGGGGGGGACATAACTTGTGGGCCTGAAAAAGCACCATGGGCTTTTCTAGTACTTTGCTATGTATTTTACTGTGCCGATCTAACTTCCAGAGGTCTGTCGGTACAATCCAAACAACAGCTAACAGAAACCGATAGCCTCGGTGGTCCCTGAACAGAATAACCTTGTTGGGATGTCTCGTGCAAGCTGAACGGGGAACAGCACAACAAGCAGAACTTGGACAGAAACTGTGATCTCAATTCACTGCTGATCTGTACTAGGATTCATAAAGCAGAACGAACAGCCTTTCCGTGGTGGAAGCCTTCCAGCAGGAAGCCATAGCAATGGAAATGAAGCACAGCAAGCACACTGCTGAGAGCCTTGCAAGTAGCTAGAAGTCAGGAAATGCATGAGGCAAACACCTGGGCTCATTTTACAAACCCCAGATAATATTACAAAGGGATACAAAGAGAAAACGGCACCCAAAGCTGTCTCTATAAAAGCAGCACAATCCCTTATTTGGGATACGCACTAATTTCAGATGGCTTTCCTAGTCCAGTCTAATGACCAACTGAGTCAAAAAGACTTCAACAAAGCTGATTAAGAAACATACAATCACAAATCAGTTTAAAAAGTTCAGAGAAGAAAAAACAAACGAATGACTAGATTCACCATGTCAGAATATAAGAATGTGAAATAAGCAGATCCTGGTGCTTCAGCAACCTGGGGAAAAGCTCCATAACCTGGATCTTGGAAAGCATTTCCAAGACAGGCAGACAACGAAAGTCCTTTCATTTGTGAAAGCTTATTGCAGTAAGTAAAGTCTTGAAGGAGTAAGATGGCACCGAGTTTATTAGCTTCCCAGCTGAGCAGCACTGTGCAGACTTGGCAGCTGCATCCATAAAGGAAGATAATGGAAAACACATAAATCAGCCTTGAGTCATTCGTGCAGCCTTGCAGGCCCTTGCAACATGTGACTCTGTGGGGTATGCAGCCTGGTGCCACCCTTGATTCCACAGCTATGCCTCACCAGTGAGGAACAGTAAAAACCATCTGAAAAATCATCCAGTGTGGTTCACTTACAAGGAAAATAAACATGCCAAGAGTGCCGAGAAAGGAAAGGGTGGATTCTTTATCTCCTCAAGTTTTGACTGAATTTTAGAAAGATACATTTTACCAACCAGAATGGGTGAGTTGGTAGCTTGCAGACAGAACCCAGCTTTCCACCTCTCCTACCCTGGCTTCAGACACAAGACATCAGCCCTTCCAGCCAGGCATGAAAAGAGAAGGTGCTAGCAATGTCTCCAGAATAGCCTGTGACACCAAACAATTTCTAATAAGCTTGCAAAAACCTGGGAATTTACATATCACAATTTGCCTTCGTGTCCATAACACAAAAAACATGGACTGGGAAGTTCAAAGATTGGTATTTGGACTCCAGTGTTGTAAAGGCTGAACAACAGCGTAACTGCTGGAAATCCTCACTGTTTGAAGGTGTGTTAAATTAGATTAAATTATATTCCTCTGTTATACAAAGACCAGACTAAATGAGCTACTCATCTCTTCTGGCCCTCAAATCTACTACATTAATGAGCAGAAAGCACACCGAAGAAGAAACACCAACTATTGGAGCAGTACTTACAGAAATACAGAGACTTAAAGAAATAATAAATTGCCAAATATTTTGCTTCTTTCAAAAAAAACTAGCAAGAAAGCCAGCAACGTGGTAACACGCCTACCAAGCTCCGTAAGTCGACCGCCATCTTTCCCTGGTTACAACAGCCCCCCAAGGTAAGCAAACGGAACCCAACCTTATTCTGGCTGTACGTGAGGCTCAGACCCTCAGGAGAAATCTTACAAAGTGAGTCATCTCAACTCTGAGATGGCCTGATTCAAACATTCACAACTTATGAGTAACTCCAAAGCAGTATTTCACAATATTCCCCGGCTACAAATCTGCCTTGTTATAAGAAGTTGTTGAGGGATTAAGTGAAGATAGCTGCTTAGGGCTTTTCCATCTGCAGGCAGCAGAGGATTGATAGAGCAGGAACGGGATTATGCTGCTAAAAAGTACTGTGTCAAATTAGTGCTACAATATGCTAAAAGTGTTTGTACAAACCAGTGTTAATCCATGCTAGTGTCTGGACCACTGAAAATACTCAAAACTTCTTCCTGCTCCTTTCTTTGACACTGTCTTACTACGTGATTTAAAAAATGCTTTGCTGGCCTTGCTTACGTGAGGGTAATTTCTGGGTGTTGCTACAGCTGAATAGCTAATCCATACAGCTCTTTCAGTGCATCTACCAGGTAGGCCACTGCTTTGGAATGAAATCATAATTATCTGCAGTTAATTATCCTGCTATGTGCTTTTCTGAAGGGCAAAGGGAGAGCAAGGAAGAGTTACCTCGTCTAGAAGAGGGGTAGAACTTAGATATGCAAGAGGAGAAGGAAAGCAGAAAAGGGAGGGAAGGAGCTGGGGAATACCCAGGCGTTAATACAAACTCGCAGAGAGAATGAGGTGGCCTCAGGGTCTCTTTCTTCCAGTTGTTTACGGACAACTCCATTAACTTTAACCGTAAATTCAAAACTTTATCATAAACCAGGTCTTGCTGGATTTAGATGCTGAACTATACATGTTTAGAAAGAAACATCAAAGAGTGGTAAGCTCCCAAGAGTTTTCAAGCCCCTGGTTAGGGAAGATGAAATCAACTGCACACATCACTGTCCTACACACATTCTGCAACGCAGTCATATAAGCTTTCACATATTTTTCGGTTTACGTGTTGCCTTGCAAGCCCCATGGTCAAACAGACATCAAGGATGTCACAACCTGGCTTAAAAGATAATGGAGAGAACCCCTATCTAACTCACTGAGGCAGGAATGTTAACTGCTGCTGGTTGGGCATTTAAGCAACGTAAGAACATTTCTTACCCCGTTCGAGGACTCTCCAGTTTATCAAGACAACCTCGTCAGGACATCCACCCAACTGCAGCTGTAACAAGGCTTTTGAGCGCAGTATTGGGGGAGTCACCGCGGTTCGTTGTACTCTGAACCCCCATGCTTTGAGGGAGCTAGACCACTACACGTTTAGTCCCTTAGTATAGCTAAAACGGGACACATCTTTTGGCACCGAGGGGATTGGAAGACACTGGTAAAACGGCCTGTAACTGCAGACCCCGCCAGGACGGCACCGCTGGCCAAGGCGTGCTACCGTGTTGCCGTGTCCCCTTTTTCCCCCCGACGCAAAAGGCATGGGGTGTATTTTAAGCACGACCCGCAGGCTGTTTTACAGCAAAGGCCGGGTTCTTATCAGCCCGCGTGTTTTGACCATTGCTAGGAACGCAACGCTGGACTCTGCAGGGTGGACGGGCCCAGGCTCCGTGAGGCAGGAGCGAGCGCCAGAGCGACGTGCGCAGCCAGGAGGGGCCCGGCCGGGAAGGACGAGGCGCCGGGGCCAGGCTGCGGGCTGCCGGCCACCAGAGCGGGGCAGGGCAGCGAGGCGGCGTGCGGCTGCCAAAGGGGACCGCGAGAGCAGCGGTGCGGCCGGGGGACAGAGGCCGGGTTAGGGGTGAAGGCGCGGCAGGGCAGGCTCGGAGGACGGAGCGGCGGCGCGAGGAGACCGGCTCCCTGCGGACGCGCGGGCCGAAGCGCCGTCGCCGGCGGCCGCCCCTCGCCCGGAGGCCCCGTCCCCCCGCGGGCGGAGCGAGGG
>VYZV01025807.1:122522-167574 GCA_013401275.1 Pandion haliaetus | reverse complement strand
GTTCAAAAGATAAGAGACAATCTGAAATTAGGGAATATCAATTTAGCTGGTAGCACAGCTGCTAGGTTGGGAGAGAACTTCTCAGCTTTAAAAAAATGAAACTAATGACTATTGAGTGATTTGTTGTTATCTTGTAAATTTAAGCATATAACAGATGCCTAGCAAAAGACAGGTCTTGCCTTATTTCTGAGGCATACGGTTTTAGTGTATAGATTTACTAGCTTTTCAGGAAATTGCCTCTCGATACAGAAGAGTCTAAAAGGATACNTGGAGTCTTGCTTTTGGGTCTTCGGTGCCTGAGAAGCAGAGCCGCTGTGTCAATATAGAATGGCACCGTTTCAAATTTGGGCAAGACCAGCTTCTGCTTGCAACAGGCTTGAACAATGGGCGCATCAAGATATGGGATGTATATACAGGTAGAGTATGTGAGAGGAAGTTGGCNACTGTAGCCACCGTTTCTACAAAGTTTGGCTTTACGTGCTGTAATTTTGTATCCATAAAGCATTTGACCTGACTAAAAGTACAATCCTTCATTTTAAATTGTGTTTTCATGTAACAGGAAAACTCCTCCTTAACCTGATGGACCATACAGAAGTTGTTAGAGATTTAACCTTTGCCCCAGATGGCAGCCTGATTTTAGTGTCTGCCTCCAGAGACAAAACACTGAGAGTGTGGGACCTGAAAGATGATGGTATGCATTTTAAGTTCATCTGCGGTGACACATAGGAGAAATATCCATGTACTCTCTCCTCTTATATTGCTATAAAATCAGTTAGGTCAGGATTCCTTAAAAAAATAATTTTGTTCTATTAGTCACTCGCTCTGTATGCTCTCTTGAAATTCTTGATCTCTCTGTACCCTAAAGGTACAAGCTGGTATTGGGTTAAGTTAAAAGAGTGCATGAAGTGACCTTTTTGAATAGGCATGTAGTATTTAGAGGCTGCATGACAAAATTTTTATTTCTGTGTAGAATGACTCTGCAAGATGTTGTTTGGAAAAATAGTATAAAATTTTATAAAGGAAGAACTAATTTGGAAAAGCTTTTCAATGTGAATTTGTAATATTTAACCAATTCTTACAGGATTTTTTTTTTTTTTTTTNTCCTTTTTTTTTTTTTTTTTTTTTTTTTTAATCAGGAAATATGATGAAAGTGTTGAGAGGACATCAGAACTGGGTATATGGTTGTGCATTCTCTCCAGACTCTTCTATTCTCTGTTCTGTTGGAGCTAGTAAAGCAGTATGTGTCAGAGTTTCTTGTTCATTCAATCTACTGAATTGTGTGCATAATCATTTTAAATCTAAGTAACATTAAGCTTGTGCTCGGTGTCATGAACTTCTAATGTTTTATGATGATGTAAAAGTGCATGAAATTAAACTAGCAGATGGTGCATTGAGACACTGATTTATGAATTGAACTTGCACTGCTTTTAGTTGAAGAAACTGTAAGCATTCTTTGAGAAATAGTTCTACACATCCACACATGTTCATAGTACAAAACCAAAGATGACTAAAGCTTCCAGTGTTAAAAGATACTTAGATTAATGCATAAAACTATTTTGTTATTGATTTTATCCTTTCTATTTCCTGCTCAATGCAAAGGACTTTTCAAAGTCTAGGCCAGTCATGGTATCTCCCGCTGAACAAAAATGTTTCTACATGTTTTCCAATACAAATGGCACTCGTGTCTAAAAGACCTAGAACGAAGAACAGCATACTGGTTTTGTTTTCATCCGTGTTCTAATGCCCTGCTAGAGAACTGAAAGCAGTGCAGGTAAAGCACGTATGCCATAAGCTGCTCTTCTTGGCACGGAAGAATTAGGGTAAAACAGAAAGGGGAATTCCGTCTAGTTACAGGGGCTTTGTAGGCAGTTTAATGAAGCCTAGTGATGCTGAGTAAAAAGCACAATTCAGTCATTGGATACCACTTTATAGGGATGACTGTTGAAATGCATTTTATACTTTAAACTACCAGTGCAGATTTGATAGAGGATAGTTGAGGTCTGGGTTTTGTTTTTTCTTTAAATAGAGCAGATGAGGATGTATACGTTGATATCTTTAGGCTGTGTGTTTTCCATAAGCTTCTTGCTTTCCCTGTCACAGGTGGTGGCAGCAATATTGGTGTGATTGAGGTTAAGCTGGCACCACTCACACAGGAGCACAATGGTGTTAGCTGGGCAGAAAGAGTGGCATCTCTGGCTACCAGGCTGGGGGCGAACTTTACCGTAGGATGAAGTAACCTTGCATTCGACTGCAAGGTGTACTGTACGTACGCAGGTGCTGGTTGATGTCCACTTTCTGCTTTCTTTCTTTCTTTTTTTTTTTTTTTTTTAATAATTTTCACAGCAGTGAAACACACTGACTCCTAAAACTTAGTTTCCATTTTTATGGAATGTTGGGGTCTCCTTGGAAAAATTGGTCAACATGTTTATAACTGATTGTAAACTGGTTCGGTTTTAGGAAGTATGTGAGGCACTAAGGCTATGTTTGCTTTGGTCAAAAATAAAAATTTATCCAAGATGCCAGTATTTAATCTGTGCAGTAAAACTGAGTTGGGAAAACTGAAGGACCCTAATGAGCTTTTTTAGGGACATAACATCTTATGCTAAAGACTTAACATTTTCTATGAAATTATGCTGCAGTACATAGATTGTTCCTATTAAGTAATTCTGCACAGTCTTTATTTTGATTATATATACTGTACAACTGTACGTAAAATCCCAGAATAATATAATCTCTTATCAATTTTTATAATACAATATGCAATTAGCCGGGTAAATTGTAATATTAATGTTGTTTTTTACTGTTGACTTGATTTTAAATGCATAAATTCTTTCTGATAATGTGGATAGACTTCCCTGTTGTTTTGCCAAAGACATAACTTTTGGCTGTGAAAATTCTTTTTGCTTGCAGTATCTGTTTCTCTTCCTAGGCTGACGTTGGTGATCCAAGCCAATTGTAAACAAGTGATCTTAAACTCAAAGGGATGCCACTGGAGTAACAATATGTTAACCTTACATTTTCTGTCTGTATATTTCTTAAAATTTTGGTAGTTACTGAAAAGAGGGGACTGTAGAGTTTAACCCTATTTATTTCTGCATATTTTAATAAAATAGTTTCGTAATACATGAATTTCAGTAAGCTACATGGTTAAATTGTGTTGCCTTTATCTTATATTTTGGCTTATTTTGTTAATAACATTTAACAAACTTGAGTTAGAACTTGCATGTCTGCTTTAATTATTTTTTAAAAACTTGATTTTAATCTGAGTATGACACTGAGCATATTTCTTAATTGTAGTAATTCATAATGCCTGATTTTAATATAATCCTAAATAAGACTAGCAGTTATACTTTTAAAAAAAAAAAGAAAAAAGTAAATGCTTCATTGCATCTCTGAGCAGAGCTATAACATTAGCTTATTTAATTGCAGGTTTTCCTCTGGGATATGGATAAATACTCCATGATACGGAAACTTGAAGGACATCACAATGATGTTGTAGCTTGTGAGTTTTCTCCTGATGGAGCTTTACTGGCTACTGCATCTTATGACACTCGAGTCTATGTCTGGGATCCACATACTGGAGTTATTCTTAAGGAATTTGGGTAAGTAAAGTAGTCAAATCTGGAAACTTTCTCCTTTCTGACTACTGAAAATTAATGGGTTTGTGTATTTAACTCCTAGTTACACTTGGGAAAAATCTTAGCAGTGGCTGATGGAAATCCTGAAGTGGCAGAGCAGTGGAGATTGTTCTTCTATCTGAGAGAGAATTAAAGCACTGATACTGTAATGGGCACTAATTTAAGCATCTTCAACAAAGCTGAAGTGTTCACTACTACAAAAGATGCAGTAGTTCAATCTCTACTCCTGATTTGACAGTTAAACATTCAATCCATCTTTTTCTTCCTCAGCTTTGCTAGTCACAGCTGAAGGAAACACTTCCGTAGTTCTTAAACATGCCGTTAGCCAAGTGTCTCTCTGTCTCCAGGCATCTGTTTCCCCCTCCTACTCCAATATTTGCTGGAGGTGCAAATGACCGATGGGTCAGATCCGTATCTTTTAGTCACGATGGACTACATATTGCAAGCCTTGCTGATGATAAGTAAGTATGAGGAAAGGTTTGTTAGCCTCCTCTAATTCTTCCCATATGACATGAGCTTTTAAATACTAAGTCAGCTTTTTGTTTTTTTTAACTGAGAAATGACTTCTAATGGTCTTGGTAAAAGTAGATGAGCTGCCTGGTATATGTTAATGTTCATTCTGAATGTAGAAATAATTAGTTGTGTACAGAGTAAACGATCTGAACAACTTAAGTGTGTAATGGCTGAAAACAGAAGAGGGGTTGTGAACAGTGAAAAATGTAAATGGAGTTAATAATGCAGGTAAGTCTTTTGTATAGTAGTAGATTCCAAAGTAAAAAGAAAAGTATTCTGTGATCTCGTGTTCAACTTCCGCTAACACTGCAAATAATATTTTGAAGAATGATATTTTAAGAATATGAAGAATGCTTTCTCAAGATGACAGCAAGGGTATTAAAGTATCTACAGGAGGGTTTTTATTTTTTTTAATTAAGACAAGCATTGTTGGGATTTTGTAGCATATATGACACTTAAGAGAGAGATTGTCTAAATCTATAGTTCAGGTTACTGCTTTCTGCTATTGAAGGCAATATTTTATTTTAATTGGCAGACTTAAAAAGATTGAAGTAGTACAGATCAAGGTATATATCTGGATTGAAGAAGTCATAGCATTTCAGGCCAAATCTGAAACACCTTGTATGCATATTAAAATCTTTATAAAAATTCCGAGGTCTGCTTCAGACTAGTTTCTTGTGCAGCATCAGAGAAAGTATCAGTCAGAATTAAATGTCTATTCTGATAACTTAATACTTTGTTCTTCCCTTTTCAGAATGGTAAGATTCTGGAGAATTGATGAAGAATACCCTGTACAAGTTGCACCTCTGAACAATGGGCTCTGCTGTACTTTTTCTACTGACGGCAGTGTCCTAGCTGCAGGGCAAGTATATACTTTTTTTTTCTTCCTAAAATATTAAGGTAACACAAAAGGTTGAAAACAGTGGCTAAGTGCTCTAAAAATCTTCAGTTGTGACTTGCAACTTGATGCTTCTAACTTGGTTTTACTTCTGGTACTATTTGTTTAAACATGCCTGGAATAGCAGTAAAATCAAGAAGCTGATAAACTCATTTCTTATCTTTGAGAATAAATAAAAGACAGACCCACAAACATGCCGATTGGAAAAAGACCATTAGAAATCAAGGGCAGTTACTCTGTTTCAGGTGGTAGCCTCCACAGCTGTTGGAAGATCTGCTCAGGCCTGTCACATAGCTAATCAGCAAGTTGCTCATTGTGCTGCTATAGCTTAAAAGAATAACTGGCATCTAGCATAAATGAGCCTGGAACAGCTAGAACTAAGCAACAGGAGGGCCAGAGCACATTCCCCCTAACTAGCAATGTATGTCAGAATTTGTACTAAGTTGAAATCATTCAGGTGGGATAATTCTGGTGGGGTTTTTTGTTCTCTTTTTTTGTGTAGGACACAGGATGGCAGCGTGTACTTCTGGGCAACTCCAAGACAAGTTTCCAGTCTCCAACATCTGTGTCGCATGGCAATTCGAAGAGTGATGCCCACCACCCAAGTCAAGAACTTGCCTATCCCATCAAAAGTAGTGGAGTTCCTTTGTTACCAGATTTGAATTACAAAAAAAAAAAAAGGCAGGTGACCCAGCTGCTGAAACTGGCTAAACACTTTAAAGAATCCTCAAACTTTACAGCCTTTAAGCTTAAAACTCTACAGGTTTTCAAGAGCTATTTAAAGTGATAACCTAAATACTATTTTGTCAAAATGCCTGACAGTAAATTTTTAATATTTATAGAAAACACAGTAGAAGTATTCCTTGTGTTCTCAATTTTCTAAAATATAACTGTGAAAACATGTACATATATAGACATAAGCTGCTACATGTTATCAATGTACCTTTAAAATTTGCTTTTATGATTTTTAATGTGCATCATGTATATATTGCTTTGCTAGAGCCATCAGATGCATCTGTGCTGTAAAGTGGAAGGATAGCTATTATTCTGGGACACTGAGTTAGAAAAAATATTGACTTAAGGAAGCTTAACTGCTCTGTATGTATGTATGTTGGTTGGTGTTCAGGAAACTGATCCACAGATAAGAATTCATGCTAGTTTATTTCATGAAGAGGTACAGCTTGGCTTTTTAGAGCAATGTATGGTAAAGGGAAGTAGGTTAAGGTAAGGGTTGGAATATATCTAATGTAAACCTAGGAATGTTGCCTGTGCATCAGCGAAAGAAGGCCTTAAGTTCCATAGCAGCAAACCAGGCTAGATAGATTCCAGTATTGGGCAGTGTTAAAGAAATACTTCCTTACATTTCTAAAAATCTAACTACTGTATTATTGCCTGATACTTTGTCTGTAATGAGAGAAGTTTACAGACTCGGTTTATTATTCTTTAACCCTATAATATCTCTTCAGGGGTTATTATTGGTTAATGGCCAAAGATAAGCAAAATACTTGGTTTTGCCTTCTGTTATTTATCTGTACCTGCAGATATAAAGAATGTATGCATTGCATAAAATGCCTGATTATATATATTTTTTTGTTGAATTTTTTTATTAAAAACTTGTATAAAAGTTTCCTGATACCACATCTGGTGACTGATTTATCCACACTATCTGCATGCAACAGTTCTAGTGGGAATCTGGTACTGCAGGACTATAGTTTTACTTTTCAGGACCACAGTATCCTAGTCTTGCTGAAACTTACTGTGGGGAACTACAGCAAGAATCTTCAAAATCTTTTATATGGTGAAGGTCAAAAGCATGTGTGGTGTCAGCATTCCTCTGCTCTTGCATGGTGCAGAATGTAGGAGATGGAGTTCTGACTGCACCACATCCATGGTGGCCACAGGCTGTCAAACTGCATGCACTGAACATAGCTCTTTACTCCCTCGCTCTTCCAGAGTACTGTTTTGGTAAGTCCCGTCTTTATCATACCAAGTATTACATAATTCATATGATGTAACAGGAATTTTGCAACTCGCAATCAGGAGACCCAAATTCTTTTCCTGACAGGGCCAGTGGCTTGTTACAAATTAACTGTGCTATAGAATTGCCAACCAGCCCAGCTCCTGGGTGGGTGATGGGTTATGTGAAGGCCTGCAGATCCTCTCACAGCACAGGAGCTTTTGCTTAGGGATGAGAAGTAACTCCTGTAACTGGGGGCCAATCCCCAGGGAAGAAGCCAGCACTTCCTGAGGGGCTGGTTTCATCCTCATGATGATGAGTGGGAGACAGAGCAACAGGAAGCCTCGCATCTGGGCAGAAGCCGCGTTCTCCTCTCCCTCACTCCCAACAAATGGCAGAACAGCTTCTGTGCTCCTCTCGTCCCAGTAGTGCCTGCCTAGAAAGCGGATCCTTGCAGCAGCTCCAGCACTGGTGGAGTGCTGAAGAACTCTGAGGAAGATAGGTGAAACTGGAAAAGAGAGGACTCACGAGAACTGCTGTTCATTAATTTTACTGCCTATGGGCTACTGGCAAAAGCTCTCCAGAACTGTCAGGCTCAAGTCATCCCATCAGACAAGCTGGCAAGGGTGCTATGCAGTGTAGGCATCCTTTTGATGATGCCCTGTTTGCACAAATCTGTTAAAGCAAATATGTTTGGTTTTTCTCTATTATATTGTTTATTTGGACAATAGGACAAGGTCAATCTGGACAAGGCCAGATGCTGAATCATCACAGCCCAATCAAGTCCAGTACAGTTAAAATTGTCTAGTGACCATGACATATGGCTTTGCAACCTTTGGTAATTCACTTCCTTTGTATTTGCATGAACTTCCCACATGGCAGATCACGGACTGAAGTTGGTAGGGAAGGAAGATGGGCAATTCCCACTTACCTGTCAAAAACAGAAAGGAGCTTCCACCCAACCCCATTTGATCAAGTAACGCATCCTTTTACTTTTTGTGTGGACCATGCTAAATGCCTTCGTGACTTCCTCTAGCTTAGCTACTATATAAAATAAGTATAATGAAATAAATTATTTCATTCTCAGGCATGCTATTAGCATTTTAGGAACCCAGAATGCCTTGGAATTGTAAACGCACTTCTCTACTTCAACAATCTGGTCTCACTGGCAGATGTATTTTCTGATCATGTCCTTGTTTCCTTGGGTGAAGTTCAAGAAGTCTATGACAAGGCAGAAAGAACTCTTACTGAGCACAGCCCAGCAGGCCTTAGCCTCAGAAGACTACAAATACCCCTACTGCTCTGTGTCTATGTTGCTACACCACTGTCCAGTGGCAACGCTTGCATGTCAGATTCAGTGGAAGAGAAGTAATGTGTTATTTCAGCCTATTATCAATGATGTAACTTATTTTATTTGCACATCTACAAAAGAAGAGAGACAACCGCCAATAACAAGCAAGCAATCTTCTCTTCTAGAAAACTCAGCCCAGACACCCAGGCCTACTTTCCAGGAAGATTTCCCTGAACACTGTTTCCAAACATCATAAATCAACTTTCCACTTTCCAAGGAGTACTACAGAACAAAGCCAACGGGACAGAACTTCTTTGGGGGTTAAAATCCAGCTTGCAAGGAAATAGAAAGTATATGTGTCACCATGCTACTTAATGACTCACTCATTTGGCACAATATTTTTCATAAAAATACTGCACCTAATTGAAGCAAGTATTTCCCTCTTTTTGTTTGTTCTGAATACATGTATGATTAAGACAAGGCTTCTCATATATTGTCCAGTTGAAGGAAGAACTGCCGAGTTCTGTGCCCCCAGAACGTCTCATCTGAACTTGAATGCAGATATGAGTGAAGAATACCAACCAGGTATGAAGTTTTCTGCAAAGAAGCTTCCTAATTTATAAATATGTGCTCCCTCTAAATGCAGTCACTCAGATCACCTTGAGCACTGTGTGCTCCATTCTGCACTCTCTGCTGGGAAGTTTGTCCCAAGGCAGCAGTAGCCCTTCCCATCAGAGACCCCAAACCAAACAGCAAGTTGTGACCAATATCGCTGTATCAGCAAAGATTGGGTAGACGGATGCAGGCAGCTGTGATTTTAAGGTACGTACTTAACGGCTCTGCCTGATGAAGGAAATAATTATTCTACAACCTTGGAACAACAAGCAGAAAATTTGCTGGGGCCATTACCATTGAGCGTACAGTCAGGAGTGGAGGGAATAAACTGCACCTGCAGAATGTTACTAAGATGGGTGGAAGTGGTTTGTAGACTTAAAGTATGCTTTGCTGTTCTTACCATGCTGTAAACAGTCTGGCCTAGTTAAAAATGGCTCATAAAGAGAAAAACTGACCTAAGCAAAGTAGCACCTTTGTGTTGTCGGTGTGCTGTTTAGCTGGGGCTGAGCAGAACTTTTTTTAGATCTGTTCACAGCCATCTAGAAACACATTCTGCACGGCAAGTCTTTCTGTGGTGAGTGTAATTAATGTCTATAAATCCTTTTGCAATCCTCTACTGAAGCGTGCTATGGGTATTAAAGTCAACAAAGTTGACAGGAACCGAGTCGAGGGAGCCGGAAGCAAAGCTAGTCCTGCAATACACCGATGCGCTGCTTGCATTACCCAGCTATTGCAAGCACAGCCTCACCAGGGTAGGCAGGCAAAGACAATTAACGGGAAAAAGGGATGATGCAACAGCTTGCAAAATTTCCTGACAGGAGCAGAAATATAAAGCAAGGGAAGACAGAAAGACACGAATAAATCATTGAGAATCACTGGGTCAGAAGCACTTTTAAAAAGGAAAGCATGCTAACAACACAAAAGCAACAGAGGTAGTCAAAATAGGCAAGGGGAAAGTGGAAATTTCTAATTCACTGAGGAGGAATTTGGTCATTTACTCTGTGGCTGGGCACTGGTATTAGAAATGCTGAGCGGGTTTTTGGTTTTTATTGTTATTGTTTATTAATCCCATGCAGCAATATAGAACAGATGTTTCTGTTGGGGGCAGGACGTTGTACTACACAGAGTATTTACTTATCTGCTCCATTCCTCTGTGTCTGAGCACAGTAAAGCCTCAGTATCACCATGATACTTGACTCTCTTTTCTAGGACACCTACGCCACAAGCCCTGAGTTGGCTGATTCAGGTGTCCCTGAGCTGAAGGAAAGACCCAGATCTCTTTCCAAGTACAAATTTGGCTCATATGTGCTTGCTTATACTGCAGAAGCACCTCCAAAGCACAGGCAAGAATGATGGCTCTGTTGCACTAGGCAATACACAGAGTTGTAGGAAAATTAAGAAAAGGTGATCAGGAGTCCAAGATGATCCAGAATAAATTTCCTTTCATAAATGTTGCCAAATTTGAGAGTGTTTGGGGTTTTTTTTTCCAATTTAGAACACTTTGCTTTTCAAGCAGTATGGTCACTGGATTTCCTCCCTGCTCCACGTTCATATCACACCTAATACATTTGAGTCTTGGTCTATAACCAGGACTTCTTGTGGCTGCCACAGTACAAACAAGAAAATAACTGAAATATTGTAAGCCTGCTTATTTTCTCTATAAACAAAGTGTCCCACTGGTAGAGGCTGGCCTGCTACTGACTCTATTTTATATTTACCTGTCCCTCTTTGTCTACAGCACACAGTTGATGCTTTTAATTTTGCCATGCTTGTTAGCACAGCATTCAAGGCTGAGCTTTTAAGATATGGTTTGTGCTACCAGACAGATGCTTACAGAACTTTCTCAAAAGGCATTAAAATATTATAAGCATGTGTGAGCTGGAAACATGCTTGCTTAAACACCTCCATGAACTGAGCTAAAAGCGAGGTCTGCCAAGTGCCTATTTCTGCAAGATCACAGTTCCAGTCCTGAATTAGCAAGAATGACTTAAATGTGGAGTCTTAATAGGAGAGGCTTATTGAAGGGTCCCCTGAGGTTGTGTTCACTAAAAGCTGTGACTTATGGAAGTGGAGGAAGAAAACAACGACCCTGCTTCCCCCCCTTACCAACTCCTAACATTGCGTCCCAGCTATCCCAAAAGGACACACCTCCATGAACTCTCAGCCTGCTTCTCCTAGCTCTTGCCTGCATCAGTTATTCTGTTTGTTCTAACCTTTTTCCCAGGACTAAGTACACAAGCTAACCTCATTAGTCAGGGTATTTATAATAATTTAAAACATTTAGAAGCCTCTGCCTGCTATGGTGGGATACCACAAGGTGAGGCTCACAACTGATTCATCCCCAGCCTCACCCAGGAGTTGCCAGTTCTGACCATTGAACAAACCTGAGCCCATCAATAAGGCCAGGCATGCAGCTTCTCCCAAAGATACAGAAATAACTTCTCAAAGCACAGTACCTTCTCTGTAGGGCAACCAGGGAGAGGGGACACTGCATCCCAGGAAGCTTAGCTGGGGCTTAACTGTTGATCCAGATATGCCTAAATGTTAGACATGTTTATGTCTGCACTTTGCAGCTGTAGGAAGGAGGAATACCCCTAAGGATTTTGCTATCACTACATGACTAACTCAAGATATTCCTGAGGGTCATGCTAGTATATCAGGGAAGACACACCTCATTAGCTGAGGCTAACTGAAATAGAAGCTGTGTGGCATTGTGACTTGAGGACATTAAACCCGGTTGAGAAGTGCCATGACAGTCGTGTTACAAAGCTGCTGGTGTTCCTGGTAGCGCCACAGCACTCTGGGGCCTTTGGGTGATAACATCATCCTTTGCAGAGAGATACTTTTCTAGGAATCCACCAGTAAAAGACTCATTTTTGACCAGTGGGTATTTATCCTTCCTTCCACTTGCTCATAGCAGCACTTTCTGACAGACTTGGATGCCTGAGCAGCACAAACTATGAAGACTAAAGCTGCTGTTATAACTTTGATATTAACATTTCCAGAAGGACAAGAAACCCACAAATGGCTGACTGACAGGCAGAGGAGCTGTGGCAGGCAGGCAGGCAGGTCTAGGGAATCACTGGGTACCAGCACACAGTCAGCAGAGAAGCAGAAGAAGCATCTGAGGAGAAGCAGCACTCACGTAGGATGCAAAATGGGGTATTCCCCAGGAAACCCGTTCCCCAAAGGCTGGGAGAGAGGAATTGAAGGATTAAAGGTGTAGAGAAGAAGTTTCCTCAGGAGGACAGGGCTTGGACTTGACTGCAATTAAACCTATCCCAGGCTGATATCAACTCCCTCCCAGCTGTTCTTAAGTAACAACTGTCAAGTAGGAGAAGAAGGAAAAAAAGTCAAAGAGGGGGAAGGAAAAGGCAATCTGAGCTAACAATAAAGCCCCTGTCCCACGTTCCAGGAAGGGACTAGTGCTGAGCTGGGTGCTCTCTGCTTTGTGGGTGAGCCCTGGCCAGTGCAGTGAGGGCTGCAGCAGGCTGGGCAAACAGATGCTGTTACATCGCAGCCCTTAACAAGCAGCTGTGACCCAGCGTAACTACAGAGAGGAAGCAGGAAGAGGCATTTCAGACAACGTGCTCCTCTTGTTTCCAAAGTAAACCCCATATTCTGCTGCCCTGGAAAAGTCTGTGCTTTAACTGCCAAAGTGTCTTTCTCACAGGCACTAAAATTATTAGGTTGGATTCTCATGGTGTAAAATACCATGGAGCTAAGCAGATTTTCATCTGAAACTCCAGCTCTGCATAGCTTCCTTCTAGCTCCATCCCCACAAGGCCATGCTGTCGGGCCTTCAGATGAGGGGCAGGGTGAAGGAACGCCTAAAGATGCAGGGACAGTTTGCAAACTGGTCCCCGGTGACTGCCTGCTGTGGCAGCCCAGGGGACAGGCTAGCTTCTGCCTAAAAAACTGGTCTGCAGTGGCTGTCTGAAACTCTGCATCAGAGAGAAGCAAGTCCCAGAGAAAATTGGAGCTTCAGTCAGAAGGAAGTTATTTCTCTGGAAATGCTCTGAAAACAGTATTTATTTTCCACATTCATATATGGCATTTTAGTTGAATCACTTAGGGAGAGACTGAATAATACTGCTAAGTATTTTGTGTGATTTATTTTTTTAATACTGAATGAGGTCTTCCATTGGAACAGTTTAGAAATAGGGTGAATGAATCCCATGACCTCTTTTCCTTATATATTACAATATTCTCATAAAGGACAGAGGTTATGTAAGATCCCATGGGGAAATCTGGTAAAGGTGTCAGGCAGAAACTGTTTAGCCAAGTAATTATTTCAGAATAGAACCACCTGAGTAAGGCAAATGGGTTTTATGTGTGATGCTGGCTTCTGCACAAGGATGATTTTGTTTTATAAACACCACTCCACACAGCACACAAATTCAGCTACAATAAGCTATTTCAGAACAGCTTTAATTATTGATGTACTAGAACGAAAAGAAAGCCAGTGTAAACTTCAGATAAGTAATCAGTAACTCTGTTTAAGTCATTATAACAATATTAGTTATCAGCAAGGTTGTGCCTTGTATAACTAGTTGAATTCCAGACAGAAGTTCTGGGGCAGATATTATTTATTTTTAACACGAGATTAGAAGATCCTGAATCCTCATTTTTATTCCAGATGGCTGAGTTCTTTGTTGCATCAAGGAGAAAAACATTTATTTATGGACTTTTATGCTAGAGTTGCTAGACTGGGGTTACATGACAGAAATCATAATCCTGCCTCCCTCTGACCTCACTTCTTAGTCCACGCAAACTACACAAACATTAAAGATAGCTCAGTTTACCCCCTGCACACTAGATGAGGGGCTTTTTTTCATTTAATTGGAGAGTACTTCACACTTCTACGGGTGTCTAAGTGACAACACAAATTTAGCTTATGCCTGTGCAGTTAAGGACAGCTTTTCACTCACATGTAAACCAACTACAGTTCCTGCCTGCACGGTTCTCTGTGTACATGGAAGGAAAATAATATAATTCGAAAAACCTGCAGGTGAAGTCATCACACTGCAGCCCTTTATAAGTGTATATCTGCTTTCCCTGCTGTTTCTAAACTCAACACAGAATGGCAAGCTACTTTCTAATGCTAGCAAAGGAAGATAGAAGCACAAGACTGTGTGTAGTTATGAGACTGCTGAGGTATTTTTGCTGTCTAATGCACAGAATTGAAGGCAAAATGAGTCCTAAGCACAATTCCTCTTTCCCCTGCCATCCAGCAACATAGGGTTTCATGAGATAGTCAAATGCACAGCATTTAATTCAACAAAGCTCTGCATTTTCCTGTAAAGCCTGTGAAGTGTCCCCAAACTGCTGCTCAGTGTCTTGGTGGGGAAGATGAATTATAACTGAAAGACACTGAGCAGGCACAGATCTAGGGGATAAAAGTCATTCTGAGTGCAAAACTGCACTAAGCACAAACACAGAATTAGTTTAGAAGTTGGGCTAACATCTACTCCAAGCCATCCCTGAAATCAGCATTTTCCAGCAGAAGCTACCACCCTATATAATTTAAAAAGCATATTAAAATCCTACTTGCATTTCCCTCTACAGCACATGTAAACATCCAAGTAGATAGTTCAGCTAAAAAAATAACAGCCTTCCTGTCATTACAGGACTTTGTAACTCCTCATCCATTTAGTATTAAAAAATAGTGACACATTTATAAAAGTCTTTGCTAACATACAGACATTATTTTAATGCTTTCTGGAGCTCATATAAAGCCACTGAGTATTGTACGAAAGGAAGGTATTGTGGTGAGACCATGACAGTAGAAGTTAGCAGATCCTTGGTTATTAAATCTCCAAGAATCTTCATGTAGGAAAGGGAACCTCAAGAGATCAGTGTCCTCAGGGCCAATGTCAGGTTCCATCATTCATGACCATCTGTGAAGACTTAAGTGCCAATGGCTTACTTTATCCTTGCATTTGGAAAGAAAAGTGCCTCTTCGCTGTATTTAAGATTTTCCAAAACAGAGTTTTGGCCTAGGGCAAAAGTTGATGTGGATAATGAGTTGCTCCAACTTGCCACAACTGATTTGAATCCTGGCATGAGGGAGTGCAGTATCTTTCTGAACTTCAGTTCCCCATTCCCTTAACACCCCTGCCTGTACATCAGTCTACATCTCCCTGTACCTGCTAAAGTCAGCTCACCGAAGGCACAAATGAAGAGCGAATAACATCCTGAGACATGCTTTGTCTGTGTTGTAAATGCAGATACAGAACAGGTCTTGACTGTCGTTACGCTGGGGCACCTGTTCCACATCTGATCTCTAGGAGAGAAAAGGAGATCTGCTCTCTGGCTAACGGAGTAACATTCCTATTGTCAAGAAGTTATGAAAACTGAACTCTTAAAAAACAACAAAAAAAGATTTGTTGCTATAAACATGAAGTGAGATTCCTGTGAAGGAATGCATTTTTGTGCATTACAAATTATTTAAAACCTGCAGTAACTAATATTTCAAAGCTGTGGTGGTTTCAAAATCTTAACTGAATTGGGAAAGAACAGTTCTGTTTACATTCAGGGCTGGGACTACTCAAAATGAATGATTATAGGACTATTGGCATTCAAACCCATTTTCTAAAGAAGTACCTAAAATAAATGCATTTTTCAGTCTGTCCTCTGAACTGGCAAAGCTGAAAGCATGATCTTCATGCTTGGTATGGGTTAAATGCATACATAATTATTTTTTTAAAACCCAGAAAGGTCACAAAGGCTTGGATAACATTTAGGCACCAATGCTGTGAGTTTAGTTGCTACATAAGAGCTGTGTAATGCTGAAGAAGTTAAGAGTGCAGGAGAGCTGAGGCAAAAAGTAGTGTTGCATTGCTGGTGCTCAGAAACTTCTGAAATTGCAAAGTACAAGGGGAGAGTTATGGATGAACTGTTACTTTGGAAAGAAACTCTGACTGAGGGCTGCACTGGCAAAGAGCAGACCTGGCCTGAGTCCCACTGAAATGAATAGTATTAATCATGCAAGTGTGCCCTACAGATCCCATTCATCATCATGAACAAATGTGTATTATACTGCTAGAAATAATGATAAGCTGTGCAGAACTATGCTCCCATTGCAAGGTACAAACTTGCATTTTCAAGGAGGCATATTAGAAATCATAATCAAAGACAGGAGTTCAGGAGTATTTAAAGCTGGAGAGGAAAGCTGTCACTGTGTGTTTCTGAAAGACAGACATAGGAAGCTTTTCCTTACTTTCCACTCCTTTAAGATCTTAACTGCCATTTATCTGTGCTTTCTCCCATCCATAATCTTTCCAAATCTTGTACACTCTGCAGGAGAACATGGTGGTTTTGGCATGCCAACTGGTCTCTACCTTGAATTCACCCTTAATCTCCTGAAAGCGTAAAGGCAGAAATAGCTACTCTGATGGATACAATTCAGTTTAAAAGCATCACTCACTAAGACTGCTTTTTTTATTACTCAGATCAGAAGTTCACTACAGATAAGGTTATTTGGAGAAATACTCATGCAATCAACAGAAGCTTTCAGTTCCTTTTTATTTTGTCAATAAATATCAGAGTTTAAGAGATAAATGGCTGAATACTAATTCAGCAACTAGACTAGAAATGTATCCTTTAAAGGTGAATTATAAATGAAAATTGTATATATATGGTGTCATTTACTATTCTATTAAAATAAGCAATTTTTTTCTGCTTCTTTTTATGGCTTTTTTGGTATTATTTCAATTATGTTAGGCCACAGAAATCCCATTGTGCTATATATACGTGGCAAACCAAAAAGCTCATCAGGTCAATGATATGTGGAAACATGTTTCCTTTTGAATTTTACCAGTATAACTAAACCACTAAGATTTTACTGATGTTACTTCCTTCTCTGTTACCTCCTGCTCCAAAAGACAAGCATCTCTTTGGGAAGGCTATCTTAATCTGCTTTCAAATTATATAACATCAATTGCAAAAAAGCATCTTGTACCAGAATAAATACCAGGATGGAAAACTTAAATTGAAATTATATGGAAAAAATATATCAGTGTATGCTATTAGCAGTGTAAATTCACATCCTTCTGTGCATCTGCACAGGAGCCATTAGGGTATGTTTTGGTGGTGCGATTAATTATTGACTAGCACGTTGTGGTCACAGCAGAAGAAACACGTCCAGAGGAAAGATTTAAAAGAGAAATATTGCTTCATCTTAATTGCATCAGGGGAAAGAAAAAAAAAAAATATCCAAGGTCCACTGCAGATAACAGTAGTGAGAAGACTTTAGTTTTGGAAGAACTTTGATCCTGATGTGGCATGTCACAAGACTGAGATATCTGTTTGCTGCTGCCCCAATCCAGAGAGCTGTCCTGGTTTTTGTTAGGCCATTGGCATTTCTAAAATAAGGATCCCTCCAGGAACTGGGCAGCTGAGAAACCACCCCGTGCCTTGAGACCTCAGCAACATGTCTGCAAAAGGGCAAGACATCTTAGAAGGGCTATAGGCCACCTGGCTTCAAAGGGATGTTTCTAATGGGCCAACTGATTTTCTTGACACTGATTCCAAAGGCGCCGTTCATTCAGTTCTATTAATCAAGTGAAGCAGCTACAATTAGCACGCTCAGGAGAACAAACAAGAATTAGGTGGGTGGCACATTTTTTCTGTTGTTGTATAAATCAGCACCAAATCTGGCCTGCAATTTGCTAATGCCATTTCTCTGATCTCAGTGCTATCGTAGGTAAGTTTGATCTACTCCTTAGAGAACCCTCCCCTGACTATACTCCAACACAACATCATGAATAAAAATCGAGCTAAACGGAGTACATCATGACAGTAATCTGATCAATGAATGACCAGATCCTAATGAGTCACATTTATAGCAAAGAAAGACTTGCAATAAAGAAAGGGAAGCTTGATATATTGATTGTGCTATAACATGGATTGATGTGGGGATGAGTGCCTCCACCCATGTGTATCTGTGTGGAACTCAAGCACGCTGGTGCCCAGCTGACCAGCAAGGGTTATTTCCTGAGCCTGGGAAAACCTTGGTACTTGTGCTCTAATTGGCACGATAATCTTGTTTCTGGAGAGGCAGCAACTGTGTAGGCGTTTACCGTGGCGTCCCAGGGGAAGGTACAAAGACCACTTGGCTTCACGAGGTTTATTTACTGTGTCCACTGGCTCATAAGACATTAGAGAAGCTGGAAGTGGACTGACCTGCTTACCGGTTCGTGTTTGGTGAAGAGCTGCCAGAATGGCATTCAGCCAAGGCAAGTGTTGCATCTTCTGGTGTGACCCTCTTGTCATAAAGGCTTGAGCTGCTAAATATCAGAAAACAACCTGCCCTGGGCTTAATACCCACTGCTGCAGAGGAATACACATTGCACAGGCAGCCTTGTACTTGGCGAGGAAGGGTCTCTTTGCAGCTAATCTGCATAATCAGACCTGGAGGGCTTGATTTAAACAAAACTGCTACTGTCTGCAGAATGGTATGCAGGCCAGATCATGAGCTCTTTTGGCAACAGATTCCAACAGAAATGAATTCAAGATGTCCATCTGTGTGGATGTAGAGCTTCTTAAATTACCCTTTTCCTATGGAGTTCTTTGCCCCAGAAAGCTAAGCCAGCACCAGACCCCAGATTCCCCTCAACAGAGATCCCTATGTATCAGCTGGGAGGATGTTTTGTGCAATGTGATGTGTAGAGAATGGTTTCCTCTTTTTAGTATCATTTCTGTCTAGTAACTCATAAGAAAAGTGGTGTTGAGGGTTTTTTTAGTCTATTTTTTTTCCTGAATCTATAATAGTTCTTGGCTTCAACAGCAGATGTTATTAACTGCTTATTATTCAGAAATAAACCAGTATTTTGAGTAACCAATTATCTCAAATCATACTTTAATCAAAGTGTAAGTCAGTAGCACATATGGAGAAATGTAAGGATAATAGCATTCAGAATGTTTATGGAAATCTGTAAATGTTTTAATTATCTTAATTTGTGCAATACAGTAGCATCCAAGCCTTTCATAAACAAGTCTCTCCAGTCCAAAGAACTCCTAAGTTAAAAAGACAAAAGGTAAAGCTGTGAACAGAAAATGCAATCCCTCACTTACAGGTAAGTAAATGAGGCACAGAAAGAGACTCGAAGGAAAACCATGGCCAACCTCAGAATTTGATTTTCCTCCCTGATGTGGTAAGAGAGTACCTTTGGCACATGCCTATCTCGCATCTTAGAACAAATATCAAATGTAATTACAGTTCTTTAAAGTCAGTCTACAGGGATTGCTCCAGAGATTTTACTTCATTCATCACAGGTGTAGTTTTGCTGCTGCCTTGATTTTCTCTGCTCTTTCAAAACACTAGTCTTGTGATTTCACACCAAGTATCAACGCTCTTAAAAGCTCAATTTCCAGGGCAAAATGATCTGAGCTGAATCTCATGTCAAAGCAAGTGGAGCGAAGTTTTGTTATATTTCTAGATAAATGTTTTAGAACATGATCTCTAATTATTTCTGTACCAAAATCAAGAGGTACCAAGGTACCTGGATCCTGTTATTTTTAAGGCCACCTGCTATTTAAAGACAGGCTCAGCATTTTATACTGTCCCTCACACTTCATATGAGTGCAACTGGCAGCCCTACACCCCACTCTGACCCTGTGTGTATCCTGATGAGTTTTTACTTTCACATATGACCTTGGCTGTGATCTGTTCAACTGCTCCTGAAAAGCTAGGATTGGTTTGACTTGTTGCTGTATTCATTTGCCAGGGAAGAAAAAAGCATGAGGAAGGAAGGAGAAGAAACCCCCTTCAAAAAAAAAAAAACCAAACAAAAAAAAACAGTTAAAAATTGTTATGATGAATTTGTGAGAATCTGTCTTTCCCCCTAAGACCAGAACCCTTTCTAGGTCTGCAGTGCTCTCTGCTGGGTGACACACGCTATTGCTCACCTGGTGTGAAACAGAAACAGCTTCTTCGATGGAAACTGAGGGAGCTGCGGCCTTCCAGGTTACGTCCCCTTGGCTCATAGCTCTGAAAAAAAGGGTGAACTCTGTGTCGCCAAACTTCAGGGTGCCCCCTGCTCTGTAACTGCAGCAATCGCTTGCAAACAAGAGAAATGTGGCCAAAAATACAGCATCCTGGTGTTAGCAAATGTCTGCTATTCTCCAGCTGATGTGCTTGGTGTCAGCAGGCACGGGACCAGATCCTGGAGTGTATTCCTGACTCCTACAAGCTTTACTTGCTGGATTAAAACTTGACTTTTCAGTAGTTGCAATGGTTAGAATACTGGCTTTCTTCAAAAAGTATTGTGAGGCTGTACTGACAGCAAAACTAAGTCTCATATAGACCAGCTGAAGGGGCAAAAACTCCAGTCTCTCAGGCGGTCTGAGGACATGTGGGGAAAGGAGGCCGATGGGGGAGCTTGAGAGGGTGCACCTGACTCCTATCTCAGTGGCTTTTCAGTAACTCCAGAGCTGTTAAAATGAATGCTGTTGCAGGACCCCGTGGTCCTTTGTACTGCTACTGCCTTTAACTATAATTTGAGGCAGTGGAGTTCTGGATGGGGACTGGGAAGTCAGGTGCAGAATTGGTTCCCCAAGCAAGTGTGCTTGCTCACCTCCGCAGGCTCCTGGGAGAGGGTTCTGATATTCACTGGTGACCTCCCCATGTTTATGCATGAAGGTAGATACTCAGGTCAGAGTGGAGAAAGTAGCTCTTTAGCAGGTAATAAAACCACAAGGATGTATTTGCACGGGGATTTGCAGTTTGGCCTGGGTTTGGAGGTAAGGCTCCTACAGCACCTCCACTCTGTATCATAACAGCCATTTGCATCCTGCTGCAGATAGGATTTGTCAGCTCTAGAGAAAGAAAATGAGCTGTGCGGGATTTTCTGTCCCATTAGTGTCCTGGCTTCTTGTAAATGGTTAGCTGCTTGTGCACATTGTAAGCAACAGCAAAGAGCATGAAAATTCTGCCGAGGCCAGGAGACAAACTCTGACTTCTTTTGTTTCCCCTGCTTTAATTTGGAAAGAACCAATGCATGAAACACAAGCAGGCCCAGAAAACCAAATAAATGTAAGAAAGACATCAATGCTTTCTGTTCCTGAACACATGCCTCTGTCAGCTCTTCAGTCTCAGCCCTTCAGAGACTAAAGGTCAGTTGGGCCACATGTGAACTGCTGCCCTCGGAGAGGAAGAGGAAGGAAATCACACGTTATGCACAGCTTTCTAGGCCTTTCTTGATACACTTTGTGTATGAATCATCAGAGCGTGACGGCAGCCTGAGGGTGCTTAGAGACTGGCATCTATCAAAACTTGTTTTCCTCTTTTAAAGTGTTTTTTATGGGCCTGTGAACAATGATGCTTTTGTTTGGTGGGGCTGTATTGGAAGACTCCTGACTTTTGCTGGAAAGTGTCAGGAGAGTTCCAGCTAAAGCTGCTTATTTTCATCACTTCTGGGAAAGACGAGTCTGGCTCCCAGCCTAAGGAAGAGTGGAAAAACTGCTTGTCCAGCAAGTATTGAGGAATTGCTTTCTGAAATTGTCTCAAACACAATGAAGCCATCAGTCATCACTTCGTAGGCTTCCAGCTTCACAATGACTTTGTTCCTCTGTCACACACAGATGACATTTTGTTAAAGAATTGAGGTTTTGTTGCAACTTTAACATCTTAATGTTCTGTTTTGCTCACCATCCCTAACCCGAGTCTTGCAAATAACATCTTTCATTGCTAAAAGGTTAACAGTTCCTTTTCCAGCGAGGCAGCTGTGGGAAAGATGGATTTAAGATGCTGGTAACTTGATTCCACTTCCATCTCTGCAATCCTTGTTTCATGTAGCCTTAACATCTTGGTGCCTCAGTTCCTAATACGGTCCCATTACCTTATTTATGACCTGTTAAATACATGCATTCAAGCATCTGAAAAGTGATAGGAAGCTAACTTTAAAACAATTAAATAAAATTGTGTTCTTTATTGCCTTCTTCTGGGACCCATGCAGCCATACCTGCAAGCTCCTTTTATTGTTTTTTCTGAAGTCATGAAGAATTTGCTTATTTTTTGTTTTTAAAGTGAAAGCTGAGGTTCACATGAAACCATGTGACTCCAGGAAATGGTGCTTTTAAGTGAAAACACTGTAACACTAACTGTATGATTATGAGACCAGGCAGATGAGTATGAGGGGCTTAGTTACTCAGGTGACAAAAGCAAGGTCTGTAGATGAGGACATAATCAGACACCATCGTTCTCTGCACCATGAAGGTAACTTTTCAACAGCTGCTCTAGGAATAATGTTTTTGTTGCTTTTTAAAGGATACCATCACTTAGATTTTGGTATCAAACACTTTTCAAGGATGAACAATGGCAATCTGGCCAGTAACAGGGGGCAAGGATGTTTGCTTCTATAAAAAAAAAAGGCAAGGGCTTTTTTTTTTTAAGCAGCCAGTAATGTCACCACTTCTTTCACATCTCATCTGAAGTAAACCAGGCACTATGGCACAATTCTGACCTGATCTAATGCTAAAATGTCTATGCTGAACATAGATTTGATCAAGATTTGGTAGACACCCCCCCAAGAGTACAGTAAGGCAGAAGGTCAAGGAAGAGAGCAGAGCACCTTCTTTTTCTTCAGAACTATCACGTCTCCACAGCCCTTGTGCTCCTTAGTGGTACGGCCCTCCAACACAGCCCAAGCAGCCTACCTTCGCTGTTAGTACAAAGTACTTCAGTGGGCTTATAATGCCCAGAGCATAAAATGGAAGAATTATTCTCATTCAGCACGAGGACTATATTGTCAAATGTATTGTTTTCTAATATGCAGCATGCATGTGAACAGCTGTTTCCCAGACTTACAGACATGGGGCTAGTACGTTACAGCTCTGGTAAGAAAGAAGTACTAGGAAACACGGGCAGCGTGAGCCGGCAAATGTAAAATAGGCGTGGTAGGAATGCAGGGTCTCTTGGAATACCTGTATCAATAATGCTGTGTTCTGCTCAATGGTTACCACACTCACACATGGGGACAAAGAGCCTCTTCCTTGTTGACAAAGCAACCTCAGGCTTGCAACATCACACCCGTCATTTATCTTTTAGAAGTCTCCTTAAGGAAGTGCATTTAGGAGAGGTTATAACTGGGTGGTGCTCATGGTCAGGAAAGAAGTTCCAGGAATAGCAGGTATGAAATCATGTCTCTAGCTCACATGCAATCCAAGGATTATTTTTAGGAAGAAGCCTAAACTGGAAGTTTAACAGTGGGTCTTTTCGGACTTGTTTCTGTTATAAAGATGAAGATAGTTGAGAGAGCATTGCCTGAGTTTACACAGCCACATCCAATAGCTGAGGGTGCCAAAGAGACCTCTTCAGCGGAGTTAGCAAGGGCATGGGAGAATGTTTAGGAAAATGCATGAGAATGGTATTTACAGAGGGAGGGGACCTTGGGTGACCATGCACTGCTAGTCAGGGCAAATGGTGCCTGAGCACCTACTGTGCCTTTGATATTCACACCTTTACTTCTGCATGCAGTACGACTATCATGGCCTCATCAACAAGGCATCTAAGCATCACCTACTTCAACGTCATGATACCTTTGGAAGGCAGAGAAGTTCTGAAGTACATTTGAAACACAGAGAAGCTGGGGAACTTACCCAAAGACACACATGAAGTCTGTGTCACATCAGAGATGTAAACATAGGTTTCCTGTGTCTTTGGTTAACACTTGCATTATGGAGGTGTGTATTCTTTCTTTAAAAACAAAAGAAACAGGACTGGCTGCTAGTAATGAGAAGCCAGAATTTTAATACCTTATTTCTTAGCAAATGTGCTGATTATTTGGTAACCCTTTATATATTAATTGAGAAACAGAATGAATGAGACTTGTTAAACTACTTAATCTACTAATAAAATGTTAAGATCTATGTAAAATGATGCTCTCCTGTTTTCCTTGGCCTTTTAATTGAGGCCAAATATTGCTCACCGCCATTTTTTTTGAGTTAGAAATTTTGTTTCTTTACGTATGCTCTGGACTCGCTGGGCCAGAGGGACCTGGTGTGGCTGCTGGAGGTCAGTTTCTTTAAATAAAAAAGTAATCCAGATCAATGTGGGATTACAGGGCACAAAATCTCCTCATGGCTAAGCAGGGTCAGTGTTCTTGGATGACAAAACTACCCTGAAGTTTTAGTTTGCAATAAAATATGTGGCTTCTTGCTGGCAGCTGGGTTCCCCTCCCAGCAATGAAATTGCCACGGTGCTATTTTGCTTTTAACTAACTACTGACCTTGGTCCAGCTGAAAGGATGTGCTCCACATAACCCCAGGATTCCAGCAGTCACAGCTCAATGCCTGCTTAGCCACTGAGCTCAGGAGTACAGATACAGCCCCAGGTGCTCAGCCCTACAGAAAATCTGTCTTTTTCTTGGGTGCCAAAAGGTCAGTTGAGCACACAAGAAAATCCAACCCAATAAAGTTGGCATCATTAATTTCCTCACTGCTGTTTGGATTCAGCAGTGTTTCTGGTCACAGCAGCCAACTTTTGATGTTGTGGCAAAAGATTAGATCTTATCTATGTTAAAGAAATTGTAAGGGAATTCTCAATGTGTACACAAGGCCAAATCCAGAGTTATGCTGAGCCAATGACTTCCATGGGGAGCCAGATCTCTTTCTGAAATTGCCTCAACACACATACATAAACACCCCTGATTTTAGGGTCTCTGTGTTAGGACACTTTGTCATCATAAAGTGCCTTTCCTGTGTCTTGTTTTTTTTTTCTCTATTTATTTTTACCTCCTATGAAATCATCACTAGCAGCAGGAGCTATTTTAATTGTCTCTGTGCTTCTGACAGAAGGAGTAGGAACATTCTGCTCAGACTGAGGCTCAGCAGAGGCACCAAGTCAAGGAAAGTGTTCACAGCTCATTTCACGAAGAATCTTTACATTAGGATTCCCCACCACGGACACAAGGGGTGTTACACTACAGCATCCTATGGGGGTGTCACAGACCTCTTACCCCCCCAAGAAAGGAGGGATGCCAAAAGTGACTGGGGGCTCTGTCCGCAAAACAAGTGTCCATTGTGGTTGCTGAAAGACCCATCTGCCTGCTAGAAATAGACTTCTGATGAACCAATGGAGTCATGAGCGAGCTTACAGCTGGCTGCCAGCCTGAAATGACTTCAAAGCTCTGAGCTGGGCCCAAGGGGTCCAACATCCTCTTCCTCTGAGCTCGCACAACACCTGTTGTGGCAACAGCCACCACCAGGAGCTCCTTTTCCTGACCAGAGTTGCTAAGACCTACACATCAGGGGCTGAAGGCAAAGCTGTGCCAAGAACATCAAAGTCAACTTCTATTGGCAACTGTACCTTTGAGGAAAGTGGGATATTGGACATAAGCAATGATTTTAGAATAGCTGTGTTTAAAAAAAATAACAGCTTCAACAACAGGAAACAAAGAAAGGAAAGACCTGAAAGCAAAGTTCTCCAAAAGAGAATACATTACAGCATGGGACTTCAGTGATAAGACTCAAACCACTAAAACTGCCACCTGAGAAAATATTTCATCAGGACGTGAGAGTGAGTAACTCTTACAGATTGTTAGTGTGTAGTGGAGATGGTTTGAGGTCACCCCTCACAGCTACCTTGACATTTCAGCTGTCGGTCGCGGAATGGGTAGGTGGAGGGGTAGGTACCGTTGCCTTCAGACTGATCCAAATCACCTGGAATGCATCTTATTTCATCATGCCCACAACAAGAGAAACTTTATGCTCTCACAAGCAGTGCTGAGAAGAAAGCAGATTTCACAATGATTTATGCAGTGAGTCTGTCAAGACAACTGCCGATTTACTCCACCTTCTTAAGCACCCCAGAGTTTCTCGCTCCTGAGGTTTTTATATATATTTTTATACATATATATAAAAGCATTCACACCTCTGCTATTTTATAAACTCACACACACAGATTGATTGTAAATATTTTGGGGCAAGAACCAATTTCTTATTCTAGATCTGTCCCTAAGTATATTCCCTAGTGACCGAAACAGTGGGGAGGCAGTCCCTGATTGAGGGTCCTAGGGCAAAAACATGAATAAATGCATGGCACGATGAATAAGAGAATATTTAGGTTCATAAATAATAGGTCCACAGGAGATGCAAGAGGCTTGTGTAAGTGGCGGGACTGGATGTGGGGAGAGCAGCTTGCGTTTGCTCACACTGTAAGTATTCCTTGTGCATGAAACAGCACTTGGACACAAGGGGCGAGAGCACAGGGAGCAGAAGCGGTCTGACTCGCAGCTTATTTGTGCTGCTGTTATTCCAGAGGTTGCAAGAGGGCTTCTCTTGACTCACGTACATCTAAAGCAAGCAGGTCCTTTACGCGTCCCGCTCGCGGCTCAGTTAAAGCACAGAGGGGGACCTCGAGACGGTATTTTGCAGAATTCCCGGACGGGGGCAGAGAAAACACGGAACACACGGGGAAGCAAGAAGTACGTCCACCCTCACCCTCTAGCCCCGCGCACGGCAGCTCTCCGCGGCTCCCTCCCTCCACGGCGGCGGCCGCCTCCGAGAGCCGGACCCCGGGGCGGGAAGCCACTCGGCTCCGGAGAGCCGCCTCCCGGCAGGGTCACAGTTTTCACTTCCTGCGGCTGCCCGCGCTTCCCGCCTCCTGCGGGAGCCGCTGGGACGGGGCGAAGGCGGCGGCGCTCGGCAGCCCTCCCTCTCCCGGCCCGGCCCGGCCGGCTGCAGAGGGCACCAGAGCTTCGGGAAGCAATCCCGCGGCAGCCGCCGCGAACGCCTTTCTTTGCCGGGGCTGGGCGGCGAGGGAGCTGCGAGGGACAAAGCCCAGCCCCGGCTGCAGTGTCCAGCTGTAGCTGTGCGGCGTTACGGGGACACCCGGAATCCGGTTACGAAACGCTTCCTCTGCTCCAGGACCATCTGGCATCGCTGCTACTGTGCCGGGGAGCCGGTGGGACCAGAGAGAGACGAGCCACCGTGGCGGGGAGGAGAGGAGGGGATTTACAGCCCTGAGGGACTCGGTTCATCTGGGTAGTGGCTGCGCGCCAGCAACTGCGGCTACAAACACGGGGGCCCAAGCAGCTCACTTGCATACTGAAGTAACTTCCCGGACTGGGAGAAAATGCAGAATTGCACAACGTTATTGGGTAGCTGTTTTCTCGCTGCTGTGTCACCGCAAGGCTCAGGGGATGTCACTAAAAGCTGTGTAGGTTGCTTATCTCTGAGAGAGCTGATGAAGCCTCAGCAACTACGGGTGAGCTCTGGCCCTCCTGCCTAGGAAGGCAGAATCCAGGTGCGCAGAGATGAGCTTGCAGTAAGGGCTGTCACCCCCATAGCAACACCAACACTGATGTATGCGTAACCCACCCTAGCTCAGACACACTTCTGTTGCAATGAACAAAAGCTCTCATAAAATTTGCAGAGATGTAAAGGGGGTTAGGGGCTCACACTCACTGCTTTTCAGAATACGAACTACGGTCCCAGTGAAAGTGGGCCATCATCTGACTACTCTCCTTACCTATGCATCTGAACGCTTTAGGAAGCAAAATAACCCACCCAAGAAGGACTTCGTTGGCACGTACCAGTCACTTTTCTGACAATTAATGTACCACAGCTAACTTGTTTCCCCCCTGGTTGACAAGTGCTTGCTCCAGCAGGGAGCTAAGTGGTTGGTGTGAGGCAAACCAGATCTATAAAACAGCTGAGAGTTTGAGGTGTGACCGTATTCTTTACCTTCTGATAGATTCGGTGAGTCTGTGTCTTTCTCTGGCTTACTGGAGGATGCTCTTCATGCAAGACAGGGAGAACGGGTTAAAGAACCATGTCTAGTTTTGGCAGAAAGAGCAATAGTTTAAGGACAAGTCAATCGGGAGCCTTTTCAAGACTTCAAGAGACACTGGATCAAGCCCATAGGGAACTGGAAAAAAGCACTACCCTTATCTGCAACATCAATGCTTCATTTACAGTACAGAAGTGTTTACACATTTTTATCCCAGCATCTTTAAATAGCCCTATTTTGTGTGAAAACTGTTGAACCTTTTACTGCAAATTCCAAGCGGGAGACGGGTAAGACCTCAGCCCTGAACATCCCACACGTGCCAGTATTTCAAATTTTCATCTGAGTTTAGCAGAAAAGATCCTTCATTCCCAGTGACAGAAAAGGACTGCCTTTTCCCTATGACCTCATAATTTAGTCCCTTTGTGACATCACTGCAGAACAGTTATCTAAGTAACTTGATAAGCTCTTCAGGGTTGGGGTTTTTTTTCACTTTTAAATCACTAAGAGCTCTATTGTTGCTACAGATAAGCAGCCATTTGGGGTTATTTGAGTGCAAACTGCAGATAAGATGACTGTCTCCTGGAGGCTTTTGTTGTCTCTTTTTGCTAGTGGCTTTTTTTTTCTCCCTCTCTTTATAGGAAAGTTCTCTGAGGTTGTGCTGTGTGTATGTGGTGGTGGAATCTGTACAGCCCCTGGGACTCCCACCCTGAATTTGCAAGTCTCACCTCCGTATGTGAGCTGGCACACCCCCCTACTGCAATAACTCAGCCTTTCCTCAGCGCTCCTGCAGAGAGGGTTGACGGCTGGGCAGATTCTTAAATGGCTAATGCTTCTCTGTTAAAGATGTCCGTGACAGAATCTGGGAACCAGGATTGTTCCATGATGAAAACGGGCCCAACTCTGTATCAGCCCTGGAAAACACCGATTCTGTGAGCTTGCAGCAAGACACATGGGAAGAGAATCCTTCACCTTCTATGTGCTGAAGTAAATTAATAGGGAGTCCAGGATTTGGCAAAGATAAAAGGGATTCAATTTCAGTTATAAGAATAGAATAGTACTGCAAGCTGGAGAGAAAGTTTTAGCCAGGAATACAGGATTCATCCAGCAGATTCTGATTCCTATGATTCAGCTGTGTAGAGGTCACTGCACCTCCTCACTTCCCTGCTCTCTGAAATGCAGGCTGATGTTTATTTACCTGCCCTAGCACAGAATCAGCTGACTCGGTGAACGCTAGCAGAGTGCCAGTGGCCCTTATTTCTAGAGCTTAGAACTTTTCAACTGAGTCATATATACCACAGCCCAGGTCAGGTGGATTTGATGTGTGTCCAATCACTTGTTTTTTTCCCCTTTGCCAAATAATTTAAAATCACAAAACTGGTATGAAGAGCTGATCTACAAACAATTGTTTGCATGTGCATATAAAGATTGTGTCAGGGGTTGTAGCGTGCTATGCTGCTTTTCATGTAAGTTTTTGCAGGTCTTAGGAACAGAAGGGAACTGTTCTGACCACCCAGCGCACATCTCCGGGACAGCCCAGGTCTGAGCCTTCTCCTGTGGTACCTCGACTACATTCCTGTTCTTTGCTGTCATGGTCCCAGGTAATAATCAGAAGGGAGTGCCCAGTCACGTGGGGGATGAGCCAGTCCACTCTATTTCCTGATTTTCAGCGTCAACAATTCTCTATAACATTTCACACTTACAGAGCATTTCCCAGGCTACCAGATGAAACAGTTGCAGTCCACTTTCAGCTCTGCCAGTAACCCACAGCTTAAGACAGACAACTAGCTTTCCTTCCTGTCTTTCCTAGGTCCTGCAAGGCTTTGAACAGCACTTGTCTCTAAAGTCAGTTTAGGGCCTTGCCTATTAGGACCGCTGAAAAGTTCCTCTAAATAGGAGTCATCATGATAAATTACTCCTAATTAAATCATCAACTTTTTCAAAAACCTTGTGAAAGAGATAGTTAGGTAAGTTTTATCAGCCCCAGTTTACAAGGAGATCACAAGATTACCTGTGAGATATGCCCAAAGCTACATATCACATACAACCAGAAGGCAAGCCAGAACTGCATTCCTCTCCTAAGGCCACACTCTAATCTCCAGAGAGTGCACTGCCTCCAGAATCAGCCTTTATCATCAGGGCGTCATTCTCTTGAAAGAGTTCTCTCTTTTCTTCATCCTTCTATATTACAGATTTTGCTTCTTTTGAAATATGCTGGAAGAGGCAGTCCTAGTGTAGAATCATAGAGTCCAATAGTACTTGAACTGCGCTTGACTATGAGGAGTCAATCCTTGTCTACAGGTAACTTCAACACTTACTAAACCTGCCTTGCACCTTGGTAGGGCTTACAATGAACACCACAATAAATCAGACTGACCTCCAACAACAAACTCTCCCAGAAACCCCCTGATTCAGGCAGTTTAATTGAGCATTGAAGATAATCAATTACAGCTGGCTTGTAAGCATCTGAATTGATAATTCTCATCATTTGCTAAGCTTTTTTTCATTCCCCCCCAGATGCATGTGCACGGGCCTTCATGCCCTGTTATTTTTCAGTCTGTTTTTCCATACTGCTTTCCCCATATTGCTTCATCCCTACCACCATGGAAACACTCAATATGTATGTGTGTCTTCTGTTGCCTATGATATTTTAACTTAATTCATCAGGGCATCTGTGTTTCCTGAGAAGTGTGTAAAGAAAATGTATCTTCCAGAAGGGTAGTGTTATAGGAGGTTGAGGTGATGGACTGCTCAGGCAGTATTCTCCCTGTATCACACCAGTTAGATAGCATTTCTCATCTCTCCAAAGAAAAAAAAAAAACCAACGCTGTCTTAACATGTTTAAAACTGTCGCTTCATCCTAGAACATAAATACCCTGGGGGAAAAAACCCAAACTAGCAGGTATTTACTATTTCTGCATCTCCTGCGATTGTTATTACTTGTTGTTGCGGTGTCTTTTTGATTTCTCTGCATGTAATTGCCTCAATGTATATAACTTTGAAGCACCTATTAAAAAGAAAGGGTTAAATAAAAATACTCTGTGCAGCAGATAGGTATTACAATGACTTTGCTAAGCATTATGCCTCTCCATTATTCACAAGCTTCTACCAGTCTGCTCTTAGCAGGAATGCGGTATGTAGGATTAACGGAAGCAACGAAACAAGAACAAAAGTCAGGTTTCCCTGCCAGCACAGTTTATGTGCCTTTCTAATGTGTTGGTTTATCTGTCTCACAGAATAGCCATAGCCCCTGCAGAAGAGAAAAATAAATTATGCCTTAACTAAGCACTTTTTTCTACTTTTCTTGTGTCCCCAGTGAGGGAAGGCTGTGCCATTCTAACTGCATCCATTTAGAAAAAAAACATGTATACTTAGAACCTTAGACCCTTAGAAATATTCTATAAGGCAGACAAGTCCCTAACACATCCAATATGTTGCAGTCCACATGGTTATTTTTCACCTACTCAAGGTGCAGACAAAACCCTGTGTTCTTTTCTCAGCTCAGCTGCTAATGAGTAACTTCACTTTTCCCCCTCTGTAATTCCCAGCTGCTTCTCTGGGAGCAAAGCTACTCTGTTTGGGGATGCTGGCTTGTGCTGACTGCACGAGCCTGGATAACTTGATTCAAGGAACAAGCAGAAGAGGGGACAGCCATTCATTTCCAGTTTACCTCTGAATGATTGTGTGGCCTAATATGATTAGTTGGGCTGCCTGTGCGTAACCTTTCAGATGTGTCAAGTAATTCTGTGAGCAAAAAGCAATTTGGATATTGTGGTTAAGTGCATGCTCCAAACACAGCATTCCTTATGGGTAGGACATTGATGAGAACTTTTCTTTGGTGTCTAATCAGTAATGAGTCCACGCTACAGCTTGGTGCTTTCATCGTAAGATTCTCTTTCCCAAACAGGTAGGGATTTAATTATCTCTAATATCTTCACCCTTCTATGAAATTTGCTAGAAATTACTAAATACTTTATTAGGGAGTCACACAAGCTGCCTTGATCTACCCAGTATTTTCATGAGGACAGGCAGCATAGCACATGGAACAGAAGCTGGTGTGCCCCTGCGCCATGTTCTGGCGCACAGTCCACCTCCTGCCTGTATGCCTTATGCATTTAGACAGTCAGTGGTTTGGACTGAGAACTGTCTATGTAATGACTAATGTAATCAGAAGCCAATCTGGATTAGTCCCTCTACACATCACTGTATGAAAAAAAAAAAAGCGTATTAAGTCTGGATTGCTAAAATGCTTTGACTACATCACAGTAACAACAATTAACAAGGCTAAATGTCTCCTGTCATAGCCTATTCCCAGCCTTCCCTATACTGCTGTTCTAAGCAAAGCAGCCTGTTTGTTTTTCTAGCACAAGCTGACCTTCTGTGCAGTCAATATCTAAAACACATTGTCTGAGAAGAGGGAGTTCACAACATTGAATTATTCAATTATATGAGTGCACCCAAGCGTTTAGCAATGCAGACTGCATCCATTCCTGCTGACTAGTTGTGATTTTCAGATACATTGGAACCGGCATGTCTTGAAATGTGAATTCTTTGCAGATGGCTGTATCTGCTCAGCACAGAGCTGTAGGCAAAACTCCGCTATGATATTCTGAACAGCTCCCCCGTTGTGTAGCTCTGGGGCATGTGAGAGAGGGAAAGATGTGAGCAGAAAGACATTTGCAGCTCCCGTTCTGCTGTTTTCCAGATGGGCCACGGCTGATAAGTGGAGCCAGGCAAATTTCTGTTAGCAACCTTTCTGACTGTGAAACTTTCCCACTTTGAAGGGTATGGGGGTGTCAGGATGTAGGGAAAGTACAGGGGGCATTGGCTGTGCTAAAATTCCTACCCTCACAACATAGATGAACAGCACATGCTATTTTGAAGACATCTAGGACAGCCAACAACTGCTGGAATTCTACAGACATACCACTTTCTAACAGGAACACAGAACTGAAAAGTACCATACGGGTTCTTTCATAGCTTGAACACCTACATAAAATTATTAGCAAGTCCAACATCCTGATTATCCTTCATGGAAACACTTGAATGCTTGTGGTTTTGATATTTCAGATTTCCTATTTTAAATGTGAAGAGTTCCATGCTTTGGTAAAAGATAGGCAATATGACTGAACCATGCTTTTATTTGGAGGAGTTTGCAAATCTCAGATGGTGCAGAACTACAGAGCTAACAGGCTGAAACTGAAAAGAGGTTTATGGATGGATGGGAGCTGGAGACACTCTGTTTCAAATAGGTATAACTGCAATCCCATCAAAGAAGAAGAAACAAGATGAAGCACTTAGATCTAGTATTATAAGTCCTGACTTCGTTTAGCTCAATGAATATGTGGAGTCACTCCACTAAACCAATGGAATTATTTTTTATTATGCCCATTGTAATGGGAAAAATTTGACCTTTTGAAAAGGATTCTGGGAAGCACAGATGTGGATCACATCTACCCTTTTCATCCTTGTACTTTTAAATCCTAAGTGCTCTATATGGTTTAAATAGACATGTCAGACAGAGGAAACATTATCATCTCTACTTCATGGGGGAAGCAGACAGATTAGATGATTTGCCCATGGCTATACTTTCTGAAGGAGCCAGGAACTGAACCAGACTGGTCCAGTCTCAATGTCTCAACCACAGGGTCATCATTCCCTTTCTTGAAATGGTTTCGGAAATCATGATTATACTGACTGGAAGCCAAAGTAGTGGAAACACGTACTCCCAATAAACCGCAAGCTACAGTTATGGGCTCTTTCCTTGCACCGCCTAAATAAAGTTTGAGAATATTTCCCTTAGTTCTTCAGGGCAAAAAAGACGTATTCTGACTTGAAGAGGAGACAGATTTACCAAGACAACTCTGTTGTTCTTGAAAACTGTTTTCAATTTTAATTGAACAGGCCTTTCCCATGGGAAAGAAACACAACGTGCTGCTTTGTGCCAACATCTCCTTTCCCTATAACTAGGATTTATTCATAGGGAAGAAGGGGATTGATTTGAGCAAAGAACAAACAGAAAACTGCGTCGAATGGTGGAAACATGAGATGTGAGAGACACCATGCCAATCCACTGGTTCTTTAGTCCAGGTAGCTGACCTATTTGATTCCTTGTACTCTGCCACTTTCCAGTCATGGCTTAGTGTTAATGCTTTGGATTACTCCAGTTGTATTGGTAAATTATATAGTAGGAGGGCTGCTGCAAACATGTTGCATTAGTGTAATGCAAGTGACCAGAAACTGCGAAAGCTGGCAACTCAGAATCTCATGTGGTGTGTTTGGAAATATATTGGCTATAAAAAGAGTTGAGAATAAAAACAAGGAAGGAAGCAGGAGAGGCACGCAGATGGCTGTTGTAGGACTGGTGTCACACTACTTCAGTCAGAAAAAAATTCCTCCCTGTTTTTTTAGATAGCTTTGCAAAGAGGATGTGCTAGTATTACTTCCTGACACTGGGGGTTTGTTATCAGTGCGTATGACGAGAGACAGCATTCCAGAGAGGCAAAGGTCTGTGTAAACTGGTTGCCTTCCCCAAGTACAGATCCAACTTTCCAACTACCTCTTCATGATGATCAAGCTAAGACCGAAAGTCCTCTCTCCCTTCAGATGAGTGTCCAAGCTCCCGTAGGACATACCACATGGGAGACATAGAAAAGCTTTATTTTCTTAAGACAGTTATTTTCTATGGTTTTTTACAAGTTTTTGCCTTCAGAGAGATTTGCCTCTCCCCTGTTAGTATGCTCAGAAAATAGAGTGGCACCAATTTCAGGACCCACAGTTAGAATTCCTGACTTCTCAGTCAGAAGCTGTGAATCATCTGCTATTGAGTGGTAAGCAGGTCATTCAGCCTTGTGGCTTCTGCTCAGAACCTGACCATGAGCTAACTGAGGTCAAGGGGAGTCTCTCCCCTGGTTTGAATTGGACCTACACAGCTACTTACAGACACACTGAGAAGATCAGTCCCCTATGGAAGTACGAAGTCTTCTGGGTTAGCTTTTTCAACTCACTTTTTTCTTCTAATAAAAATAACTTACAGTTTGAGGTATGCAGGGATCATTCTTCCATGAATGGAGTGAGACAATCCAGAGTGAGAAAACATACTAGAACAAGCTCTGATTTAGCAAAATACTTATGCCTGTACCGGTTTGTGTTCCTTTCCAAGGCAGCATCTGAAAGCGTGCTTAGGCAAAGCCTGTGCAGTAGCAATTAAAATCCGATACTAACTGGCTTCAATATAAATGTTTCTGTCATACTGACAGAATATTAAACTCTATGCCTATGCAACGTCCTGAATAAAAGCACTTCCCTGCGCTGAGACCTCTGTCCTCATTATGATCAAATGCTCAGGTATCGTCAGGCAATATTCCCCATCAGAAAACAATGGGGACTTTTACCTTGTGAACTGCAAAAGCAGGCAGTGGCCAGGGCCAGCTGACTATTTCTCAGCTGGCTGGGTTCTTCAATTTTGCAGTGAGAGCAGAGGTAAAGAAACATGTGAGCTGCTGGATCAGGAAAAACTAACCTCAAGTATGAGGGAAAGTGGTAAGCGTTTACTTTGTCCTTTCCTGCACATTTGTCTGCCATGAATGCAAAGGGCTTCCTATTTGGTGCTGTGGGGTGAGAGCCAGAATTTTCAAAACTTTGGCTCAGCTCCTGCTAGCATTCATGTTCTGCTTATCTTGCTTCCGGTGCAAACCATTTCCAGAGATGGTGTTACTGAGAAAGCCGATGATTGTGATGGAAACTGAGGAAGAAGAGTTAGCAGAAAACTAAGAGACTGAATTCAAATGCTGACAAGAACTGGCCATGACCATTCTCTCTCCAGACATTATCAGCAAGATTAGAGTGTGCATTTGTGCAGAACTGGGGCAGCTGAGCCCTACCACACTAGCAGCTACTGACAGAAATAGGGTAGTGAGACAGGCTGTGCTTTCTAGCACTTTCTGTCTACAGAGATTTTTCTAAAATCAGAGCAATGCCACCCATCCCAAGTATCTGTGTGAGCCTCAGCAGGCTATACTATTCTCTGCTGGGAAGCAGGCAGAGGAGCAGGACTGCAGCACTGAGATTGCAGTGGGACTGCAGCGTGCCCACACCAGTCCAAAGCTCTGGAATGCAGCTCAGGAATAAAACCCTGACTCTGCAAAATGAGAATCAGTTCAGAGCTGGATTTCTAAATCACCTTGTTATGCATGTGCCCTGATTCAGCAAGGCACAGAAGTGTATCTCCAAGCCTGACTTTAGCATGATAACTTGTGTTTAAAAATCTTGGCTGAGTCGGGCCAGTATCAGGAGTGATAGTGTAACACCGTGCATCTCAGTTTTACAGCCCAGGATTTCAGATTGTCTAGATCTTATCCATCCTGCCCCCCCAGAATGTTCCCTACCACTGAAGCAGGACCGTGAAGCACTCAAAATGATCAATCATAACTATAACTGACTAGTGCCTGTTGCAGGAAAAGGTTAGTAAAAGTGTCAGCACGAACAGCTCAAAGGCTTTTCGACACCAAAGTGATCAAAACTCAGCCTTCTGGGCATATTGTTTTGAATTACCTCTATTTGTTTGAAATGGTCTATTCTACAAGACTTTATTTCGAATATCATGATTCCATGTTTAGGAATATACACTATAGCCACAGAACTAAAATTGAGAGCACTTCTACCATGGTATGCTTTCAAAATGAGAAACTTAAGTCAAACGTTAATGTGAAAATTATGCCCATTGGATTTTATGCACTTTTTTACTGTGTTTGAGTAGACTGCAGAATATGTGGTTCACTATTTTCTGTAGCATCATCAGAAAAAGATTTATCTTCATGTACATTTGTGCTTGGTGAGTAGTTTGGGCAGCGACTATCTGCTGTGTGAAGCTCTGGCTCTTTACGCTGACTGAGACAAATGTTTCCAGTTAAAGGAAGTTTTGCATAGCCTTGCACAGAAGGTTTAGGCTATCTTATTACTTCTTGCACTCATGCTAATGTATGCTATTAGCTGGTTAATTCATGGATGCACTAAATAGCTTAAATATGGTATGACTACCATAACCCACAGTCTGAACTGTATGCAGAGTTCAAGCAGGGATTTGGGTAGTACATGTCCTTAAAGGTGACTTTCAAAAGAAAAAAAAAAAAGTTAGAAATACTCATTTGCTGAGAACTAAGGTCTACAGAAACAGCCTAAAAGTATTTCAAGGATGTCTCTTCTTACTCTTCTTTCACCTGACAAACTCCTGTTCGACCAAAATTGTTTACTATTTATAAACAGACTGTCAAGTGAAGACTCCTGGTTCAAATGCTTAGTGACTGTCCACACCCTAATGGGAAGGGAGTATCATTCTGTGAATATGAACAGTACCTTATTGGCATCCCTTCATGCTACCACAGTCAAAGCAACAAAAAATCTGCAACTCCCAAGGGCCCACAAATCAAGACACAAACCTCCTTTGTGTCAAGAATTTGGCCTACAAGTCATCACAGAATAAAAAGCGTAGTTCTTTTCTTTGTCTTCTACTTAAGAGCTAAGATGGCAGATTCTTCCTGCTGCTTTTGTTTTCATTTTAGTCTGACTTGCCCTCTCCCTCCAGGCTTTGTGTTAAAAAATGCAATGATCGAGTGGATGCTCTGTCACAGTTTCTCTGTGCCCTTCAATATTTTCCTCTTAAACTTGAATCTCAATCCATTGGCTACCTTGAGACCTGACCCAGTTTTACACAGCATGATACACAGAACCCTTGTTCCCCAGAGACTGTCCCTGACTAGAACAGAGCCCTGCACACAGCTTATATTGCAGCTTTGGGTCTCTGGCTACTCGTCTGCCATACAGAATGAAAGGAAGGGGTTAAGTTTTTTAGGTAGTTCTGAAAAATAGGGTGCTACTGTGAGCCAGAATTAAAATGAGAATGAATCCAGACTGCAGTTCTTTAGGATACGCGGTATTTTCTATAGATCTCCCTTTGCCTCTTCCCTTCAAAATCCCACTCTCTTTAATATATATTACAGGTATTACACTGTTTTACAGAATTCTAATTAAGAATAGTTAAGTAATGTAATGAAATCTGCTAAACCAGAAACTAAGATTCTCCCTTCAATTATGTTTCTCTACTGACCAACTTAGTGCTACAGTAATCACGGTGAACAAAGAAAAAATGCCAGACCCTAATCAGCACACAGCAGGGATGGGTCATGAACACGTTTATCTTTCTTCTCACAAGCCTCCCCTGGATAAAGGAAATGCCCTAATACTCAAGGCATCTTGGACACCAGATGGCTGATTATTAGACATTTTATGAAGAGGAAGGAAGTAAAGAGAAACAGCCTGAATTTTCATGGTACTGTAGGGACAGGGGAAAGGAAGGCGGAATGAGGACCTAATCCAAAATTTACTGACTGGGAAGATGCTGATTTCAGAGGACTTTGAATCGGAAGGAACAAAAGATCTGTGTTTGCTTTTCCTTCTGCAGATTAATTCTCAACTCATCAAGATTTAGAATGATTGATAGGTGAATAAAATGTCCTTTCTATTATGATCACTGTAATGACTTACAGCTGAGCCAGTTTTTTTGCAGGGGACAGGCCTGAGTTTTTAAATATTCATAATAACGTTTTCTTCAGACTATCCGCAGGCTTTTCATAGACCTGGTCTCCAAGAGCCTGATTCAGGAGCGCAGGAGCAGGCTGTGAGGCCAGGAAGAATACCAGAACACACAGGTGGTTACTTGCAGAATCCCACCTCCTATGAAGGAACTCGACAGGTAATGCCAGTCAGATGCATTTGGGCTGATGCTCCACTGATATAATTTGGTCCAGGCTGTTTTACAGTGTCTCAACTTTTAGAAAGCTGTGAAAGCCATCTCCTTCCATTTTTATCTACTGCAGGGTTCTTGCAGCTCTTCTAAAACAGAGATGTTAGTCCATCCAGGCTCTCCCCAGAGATGACTACATAACTGAGAGCTACAAGCCATGTGCACCAGAATGCCTAAGGGAAAGAGACTTCATGGGTTTTTCACAGGTGGAAGCTGACGATAGCTACTCCCCGGTCCCACCATGCACAATGGAGGGACATAGCTACATCAGATGCACAGAAGAATCTTGGGAAGAATGCGGATGTTGGATCTAGTGGTCTTTGTGGTCCTGCTCCTCCCAGGGAAAGGGATGTGGATTATCCAGCAGGCCCTGCTGATCCCAGGACAGCCTTCTTGCTAGGTATGTGATGAGAGACATAATGAATTGCTTGAGAAATATATGTGGTCACCCCACTTCTGAGGCATTGCACATACAGATATGGAAGAAGGGTTGCAGAACTAGAAACTAGGCCTCCCACAGAACAGTATGAGAACTGGTGGTGAAATCTCTCTCCACACAGAAGAAGAGGCTGCATCAGGAAAAATTTGGGTATTTTTTTCGTTTTGCCAGCAAAAGCGGCATTGACTCAGAGTTTTGCTAACAGAAGAACAGCACACAGGGGTGTGAGTTTTTTCTCATTTTGCTAATCAACATAACTACCTTGCTAAAACCCCAAGTGCAGGACAAGCCTTATACAGGGCGTGCACAGCAGAATCTGGACTCATGTCCTTTCTATAGGCCTGTCACATCAAACGAATCCAAGAGCACAGGGTATAATGTGAACAGATGATTAACCTGTCCAACTCCTTCCCCTTTATTTAAAAGAAGAATGAGAAAGGGCTTGGGGGAATGAAGCTAATAGCCATGTGGGGTAACAGCTCTGAAAAATGTAATGATGGACCTTGAGCCTTTCTTCACACAGATGAAAGAAGGGCTGTTGTGATGCAGTTCAGTAGCGTGCTAATGACAGAGGTAGCGGCAAAACCAACTAAAACCTTCAGCCATGTTTCAGACTCAGGGCTGTAATCTCCTTATGCAATACACTTGACAAAGCTCTCTTGTGGAATATGAGCCTGCTTTTTCCACCACACTATACACCCCCTCCCTCACCAGTCTGTGGGCTACTGGACTTTATTTATTTATTTATTATTTTTACTCTTATAACATTTAACCAAATAAACTGGTTATTTTGCTGTGGATAAAACAAACACGAGGAAGCTCTGCTTGCATGGATGGGTATGCCTGTCTGAGGGGAAGAGCAGCAGCTCACCTGCTGCAATGTTTGCGAGGTAAAGCTACCTAATTATTTTTTATTATCCCTGTGTTGTTTTATTAACCAAATATTTGTCTTTTTGCCTCACACACATCTAATGCCAATATACAAATTGCACAAGGCGATTATGCCAGCATGAGTCAATCTTGGGTGTGTTTATCCTCGGAGAGACATAAGCCTCTGTTTCTAGAGGCGGGTGTTTCTTATCCTTGTTAGACCTATGAATATCTTTCACCAACAAAATTTGTCACTTTTCACTGTCGGCATGTCTGCTGCTAGAACAAACCCCGCAGACTGGCAGGACTCCAAGTGGGGTGGGGGCTAAGTCCTCTGTGACTATCATTATTTAGTATTTACATTACAGCAGAGCTTAGAGGCTTCTAGCTGAGATTCAGGCGTTGCCATGCAAGCAGAGAGTAAAAGACACTTCCTGCCCCAAACAGTTTATAGCCTAAACAGGAGAGACTGGTGATAAATAGCAGAGAAAAGGCAGCATTATTGCAACACAGCTAATGCTAGAGCAAGACTGCAAAACCCATGAGATTTTTCTAAAAATAAATGTTAAGTTTTGTATTTGTTTTATAGACTACTAAAATTTGTATATTCAAGCTTTCTTAAAGCTAGAAAGTTTTTGCTTGCTGTAACAGCTGCAATTCTTGCTTCCTCACGTGACTCCAGGAGGTGAGGTCTTATAAGACGAACACATCACTCCAGTGATCCTCCTTTCAGTCCCATTTTGAAGTTCCTTTCTGTCGACCTGTCTGTGGAAAACACTGAGTTTAACTACACAGCTAGTTTCTTGTGTCCTCCATTTGTGGAGCAAGAATTGTTTCTCTTAGATTACCCAAGCACAACGGTTTTTCCCCACCCATGAAAATGATTTTCAAGAACTACAGTAATGTTTAATCTTCACATCTCTTCCGTCATTATTCTCAGCATATAGTTCAGTTTCCTGCATCTATCCATGTCTCATTGATATATATTACGTTGAACCTGTGGATTTGCTGTTCCATCCCTTGCTTTTGACCTTGCCATTTTAACCATCAGAAGACTCCTGATAAATTCCTGGGTTCTCTGATGACAGGTGATACAAAAGAAGGAAAAAATAAGCAGTCAGAAAGGAGTGGATGTTTCACCTGCCCAAGGTGGCCTCTACTGTAATTTGTGCATGAGGCTCACCAAATGGGCAGCTGAACAGGAAAAAATCTATGGAAGAAGTGGATCCACACTAAAAATTTTCTTAAAGGTGCAGGCCCAATCTTAGACTGGTATGAACTGGTTTGGCTCAGTTGCAGGCAATGGAGGTATTTAAACCGGGGAAAACAGTGAGGATTTGTCCCATAACCACCATCTCACCATCTTCACTTTCTCTGAAGATATCCTAAAAAGATTATCCAGCAGCATGTCTAAAAATAGGACTTAATAAGTTTCTCAACTTCGCAGCAGACAAGCATGCCAGAACTACTGTGTATTATTGTGCTGCGCTGCAGTGAGAAAGGAATAGTCTTACTGTCTGTGTAGGAGGAAGCCTTTGAGGGGAAAATAATCGATAATAAAGGCCTCTTTTATCTGAAACACCTAACATTTCAGCTCTTCAAATCCCAACACTGCATTTTCTTAAAACAGGTTTCTATTATGTGTAAAACACATCAAATAGAGTAATTCAGTCTCATCATCTAAATTCAGTGTTGTGATAGCTGAATGAAATTGGGCCAAGCTAGCTAAAAATGTAATAGAAGCTTTTCATAAAAGCAGCATGTGAAATGCATCAGTGGTTTTCTTTCTTCAGGAAAAAAAAGAAAAAGGTCTTTGCTTTTCTCCAGAGAGCTTATGTTACTGAGTTGAAGACCCTTGATATAGTCCATAGGGCAGGACTTCCTAAAGGTGATTAGCAAGATTAGGACTTTATTGTGGTAGTTTGCAAAGGAAAACTCTTGTCCCGGAGAACTTGGTCCGCGTGGGCAAGAGATATGGGGGGCAGCGGGGAAAAGAAATCCTTTCAGTTCTTAGGTCAGTAGCTTAACCATAGACTTAACGGTTTTCCCTGGTCCAGTTTACGCATTCCACATTAAACTGTTGTTTTCAAAACTACTGTTGTTTTTTGATATGCAAAAAAGGCCACTGCACACTTCATATAGGAATGAAGTACACACTGTGTTTGTGGTTCCCCTGATTCGAGAAAAAAGTGGTTGTTTTCCTCTACAGAATGCAGTTCTTACGTCTACCACACATACACCATACATTCAAGAGAAAGTCCTAACAAATGCATCAATAAATGTATAATGTACAGCATGAAAAATGTTATTTCCCTGAATCTCTGGGCAAAACAGCTCATTCAGTGTGCTCACATGGTCCTTCTAACATTGCCCAGCCACGGTATTTCTCTTTTCAAAACCTCTAATAAAGCAGTGTTTTTATCTCCTTTTTTTTTTATAGACAGAGAGCTGTGATTTCAGACAAATTATCAAGATTACACACAAGGGTTGTGATGAAACAGCAACAGAATTCAGTTGCCAATTGACACGCTTTCCTTCCATTTCTTTCTATATCTTTGTTTTCAAGACAAAGACCATGAAAAAACCACAACAGGATCGACATGGTAGAATTTTAAATTGTCTATACAAGATGCAAGATGCTGGGAAATACTGCTCATTAGGCACAAATGCTAATGAAGTTGGAATAAATTTTTTCCCCCATCCTGAGCTCCTTTCTCCAATACACATTCTCAATACAGACCGCATATGAAACACAGCGTGTTTAAGGAATTAGATAAAAGACCCTAACATAGATCTGTGTGACAGTTGAATAGAGTCTGTGTCCCATCACAAGAACAGTATATGGGAATGCTCTGTCATGGCTGGTTTTGTGGGCCTGGAAAAAGGGATACATTCCCTGTGAAATCCTGCTGGCCTCATCCACAAAAAACTACGCTCCCTCCCACCCCCATGGTCACAAATGTCTTCTCCTGGTATCTCAGCATCACATCTGTTCAGTGGTCACCCTGGATGACGCAGGCTGCAACTCTGTGGGACACCCAAGGTTGCAGTCTTGTGCTAACACAGCTCTGGGTTCGTCTTGGTGTAAGACAATGGTTCCCCTGTGCTTCAGTGTGTGCAGCTCTGCCTCTTCTTTCAGCTCTGCTACTGGAGTCAAAGCAACTAGCTAGAATGAGAGCAGCTCACTTGCATGTAATCTGCTTCCACAGAAGAGCACTTAGAGATTCCCCATTTCTCCTGTGGCTGTGACAGCCTCACGAACATGCGAGCCAGTGAGCAAGCGAGCAATGCTGAGCCAGGGACATGAATGCATGGCGCGTATGGTGTGTTTAGTCAGCACATTTTTCCATGCAGGCCCGGAGGGCAGTCCTGTATGCTGGGACTGGAAAGCTGCCCACTTATGGTAGCCAGTTAATGAGGCCGGCACTCCCAATGCGGTACACAAACACTTGCAGAGAATGCCAAGTATCTTGTGATGCACAGCCCACAATTTTCCTAGTTTGCTTTCTTATGCAATACACTTGGTGTCTTGTCTATCAGCAAATGGATGTTTTCAGGTGGGTATACAGAGAATGTCTACAAGAATAAAATCCCTGTTAATAGTATTTCCCAGTTCCACAGTCACCTGTATTTCAGCGTTTCAGTCTTTCAGAGTTCTACAGACTAAAATTTCCAGTGCTAAACTTCCAGTGTTCCCAAAAGGAAAGGGGGTAGATAAAGACTTTTTCACAAGGTCAGAAATATGGAGGTAATAAGCAAAGTAAGTTACTTTCCCAAAACCACAGGACTCATCAGATGGCAAACTAATTAAACCCTAATCCAGCAAAGCCCTTAGTGCGTATGAAATTTACAGCATGTGAATAATGACAATGAAATCAAATACTTAACCTGACCCACATTCTTAAGAAAATTACTAAACAGCATATGCCACACTACCACGCAAACTAACGTGGATACCAGTATCCATCTAACCATGAGAAAAACAGCTCAATGTCAGCTGATTTGCCTTGCTCCACTGCCTCATGTCCTATATTATTTCACCCTTCTTTTTTTGCATGAAACTCTCTCCTGTATTGCCCCATGTGGCTCAGATGTCATTTTAGCTTTTAAAACCTGGTGTCAATCTAGTTCAAATTAAGGAGGCTACCTTCTTGTGTCAGCAAGATGCAACCAAATTGCCTTTCTGGATCCCTCATGTCAGATGAACAGTCCTAATTCTTCTAATAATTGGGAGATGCATGGCTCCTGCACTGACATCTGAGTTCTGTGCGAGCCCATCGGACTGCTAGGATATGCAACCAAACGCACATGTAATGCAGTTACCTGTACCATTTTTCTAGCATTTCCATTGTGAAAGCTGAAACCACAACGGTTCCATGAGGCCGTAATGAAGTTCCCTCCCACTCATGAAACGAAGGAACCCACACAACTATTGCACTCAAGTCTTTATATTTGCTAAAAGATGTTTACAATAATGCCCACTTCATGGACTAGACCTGCACTTATTCTTTACTAAGTAAACGTTTATGTCAAATAAAACTTGTGCCTAATCGATCTAAAGAACATTTGGAAAAGGCTATTTTAGGAAAACTCACTATGGCCTTAGTAAGTGACTTGTTTATAGCTAGCACTTGCATTGTGCCGGTGTAATGGCACAGACGTCACCAGTGCCAGTGAACTCCGTAACCGCTCACACCACACCACAGACTCCCACCCCAACAGCTCCGGCCATGCCATGGCTGCAGCAGACCACCCCACCTGGAAACACACAAGGGGCTTCTGTGGGATGGTGCTGAACACATGCAACCCCTGGAACTACAGGTCCTCGTGGCAATTAGCATCTGCAGACACACAGATGGGCTCGTCTCATTGTGTTGTGCACAGTGCTCCTTCCAGCACCAAGAGGTGTGAGGGGCTTGGCTGGACCCCTCACCCGCAGCAAGAAGCTGCACCCGCCAGCTGGTCTCACGCCTCCGGGTGGGTTGGCCAGGCCCAGCACTGCACCTGACCCTTCTTCCTTCAGTGGACCAGCGCTGGGGGCTCCTCTAGGGTGGCCTACAAGTCCCAACGTACCTGTGGGAAGGCTGAGGCGGCCTGAGAGGATGATGAGAGGCTGAGGCGGGTGGAGGTAGGCGCTGAGGCAGCAGTAGAGATACTGAGGTGGGTGGCGAGGGGCTGAGGAGAGCAGAGGAAGGGGCTGAGGGGGGCGGAGGAAGATGCTGAGGCGGGCACTGAGGGGCTGAGGAGAGCGGCGCGAGGGGCTGAGACGGGCGCTGAGGAGAATGGCGGGAGGGGCGGAG
>VYZV01025807.1:99177-121673 GCA_013401275.1 Pandion haliaetus | reverse complement strand
GAGGGGAGGAGGAGGAGGAGGAGGAGGAGAGGTGCGGGGGAGCCGCTGGGAGGCCCGTGGGTGCCGCGTCCCGGGGCGGGCGTGGGGCGCACCGGGCTGTCGGGAGGGTTCGCGGCGGGGGGGGAGCGGGAGCTGCGTGTGCTCGTGGTCCGCGGCCCCGGGGCCTGTCGCTGGGCTCCGGCGTCACTGGGAAGGTAGATGGGATGTGAGGTGGGGGCCGGAGGTGACCTGAGGCTCCCTAGCAGAAGGTGGGCGGCCGCACCGCCTGCCCCGGGAAGCTGGATGGACTCACGCTTTCCCGCAGGTCCTTGGTGTTTGCTTCTGACGGTTCCTGCCCTCCACTCCAGGCCTGTCTCTCTATCCCTGGCTCAGTTTCACTGATCTAATCTGATCCTCCTCTTCGCGCCGTTGGTGTGGCTGACAAACAGCATCACGGTCCGGGCTGGAGAGGTGTTTTGCTGTTTAGAAAGATTATATGAAACTCTTTAAGCACAAAACATGCGCTGTTGCGATGCTTCAAAGAAGGGCTGAATCTGTACGCGAGTCTGCCTAAGTATTTAGAAAGGGGATGCAGATTTATTTTTGCTTGGTTTGTTTGACCTTTAGATACTTAAATAACACTTCCTTTTACCTTGTGTGCAGGTAGCGTTGCTCTAAGCAGGGGTAAGCAATCCCCCTCTGGACCTTTTCTTTGACAGAAGTTTCATGTAAAGGCTAATGGTCCTTCCCTCTAGCCTGATACTAGAGGCTGTGAAGCTAGAGCATTGGGCCTTCAGGAAGAAAGATCATTACAACAGTGTAACTAACTACCATATATGCTGCAAAATCCATCACATGAGAAATGAAGGTTGGGAAAAAAATTGTGAAACAATAGGTGGTAGGTAGCTTTTGGCACAACCTCTTGGAACTCTATCGTTCTTCCTTTTTTCTTCCTCTGCCTTTTTTGTGGTTTTGTTTGTTTGTTTTGTGAGGTGTTTTGGTTTTTTTTTTTTTTTTTCAAATTTGTAACACTTTTTTTCCTCCTGCCACCTCCAAATAGCATTCAGAAGGCTATTCTTTCTAAAACAATATTTGTGTAGGTTTTTGGCAACCCTACTGATGGCCTTTTTAATGCTCAAACAATGTCAATCGGCATCATTTCGGAAAATGATCATCAGTATTTTGCTGGCGGACCTGTTCTAAAAGGAAACCTTTGTGAATAAAGGGTCAAGGCCTGCTATCATCTTCAGGTTCTTAAAGCAACTAAAGCTGTTTCTAGTGATAGCTATCGAATGCGTGCATGCATTCCTCTTTAAACATTTATCTGCTTAAACAAATGGGTGCTGCGTTCCCTGATGATCATAAAATTTATGATCGGAAAAAATCTTAGCTGAAAAAATTCTCTTTGATACATGGTCCAGTGTATGATTTCTCTGGGAATTAACCAAGTACTGGATCTCTGCCAACACATAAGCCATGGGCATGGATACAGACTCCCTGCCCTTTGCTCTGTTCAGTTGCCTGTACCAAAATCATGCTGTCAAGCATAGCTCCAGTCTTGTGCTTAACTCTGCACCAGTCTGCAGTGGGTCCATCTACAGACGGAGAGCAGAAGAACCAGACTGTAGGAGATGAGGGTCTGTGTTTACTTCCCTAAATTGTAATTTCCCACAGTGCACCAGAGGGTGGTGGGCTGCAGCGTTGTCTCAAGTACCAGGTGGCCTGCTTGTGGCATTACACGGTGTAATTATCATGCCTTGGTTAACATGTCAGAAATGTATGTGTGGTCATAGGCATTTGCCTATCAGATCGTGTCAGTAGAGGCAGGTGCTCTGGTGCTGCGGAGAGCCCACTAGTGTTACTGATGGTTTGACTGTGGTGTGCAGCTCTGTGCAGACTGTAGGCAACTCCTCAAGAGTCAGTAGTTTAACCAGAAGCTAGGAGCTCGAAGATATCCGGTGCTTGCTGTGGTCCTCTGGGTGGCCTTGACGAGTCACCGAATGGCTCTGTGGGTCATGATTAGTGGCTACTAGTGGTATGGTTGCTGCAAGCCTCATCTGTACTGTGGATTTGAATCTACATGACTTCTGTTCTTGTGCAGAAGCTTTTTCATGGAAAAAGAATTACGAAAACTTAGCTGCAGCAGTATAACTGTGTAGCAAAGCTGCAAGGAAATGATAAAACACGAGATAGATAAAAGCAGCAAACTGGAAGCAGGAAGTACTAGTTTGGGAAAGGAGGGAACTCGACTCTGGAAGTTGAAGAAATAGCTCCTGAGGCCAAATGCGAGGCTGCACACGTGTGATTTGAAGACAGTCCGATATATGAAGTAAAAAATCTGTTTATTGATTTCCCTTTTTGTTTTTATTCAAAGGGACGAAGAGACAGAGAAGCTTCCATAATACGATTTGTATATAGCTCATACATCTCTGAAAGTTCTGTAATGTGTAGTTTTGGTGTCAAAACCGCAAACTTAACAGGTGAAGGGCTATCTCCTTGAACACAATCTTCTCTCTCAGTAAACTGCAGGCATTCAGACCACTCATGCATGGGGGTGAAGACTGTCAGGTGGATGTGGCTCTCTAAACACTATACCAGCGGAGGTCAGACAGCAGTGCGTGCTTATTGCCATTTCTAATCCCAAGGTTAGCGCAGCCCTGAAGTAATGTGAATGGAATCAATAGCCTAAAACACCAGTGCAAATTCATCTAAATGCTTGTGTTGGTTTTTTTTTTTTTCCACTAGACATACTAGGTTGGTCCTTTTGGCACCATGTCCCTCTGTGCCTGTTCACAGCTTAGACAGCTGTCATGTATTCATAATGTGTGTGTGTGTGTGTTTCAAAGTCAAGAACATCAGCCTAACTGAAGGTGTTTTTGAGTGCATGCTTATGTCCCTCCCAATTTACTGAAATGCTTTAAGTCCTTCCTCATTCCTCTTGTGTATAAAGCACATGGTAGGTAAGGATTTCAAACTGGGACCTTGACGGGTAAAGACAAGCTCAAATGAGTGCAGGGAGAACTTTCTGTAATACAGAAAGAAGGGGGGTAAAGAAAGGGCTATGGGAATTGCTTGCAAATAATGTGTTGAGTGTAGATGTGTTACATGAGCTGACCCTGTTTCACATGTAGGAAGGCTGTTTCTTAGAAGGGCAGGGAGTTTCCCTGTAGTGGAAAGTAGATTGTGTTAGTTTGGTTATTAGCAGAGTAGGTTTTCTGATGCCACAAGGTCTTGTATTTTTTTAAAAGTTTTATATGTTCTACCAAATAAGTGCTCGAGTGTTTTTTTTTCTCTTTACCCAATGCTTTGGTATATGGCTTGCTTTCAGTTCTGTCCTAGCAGGTTTACTCACTTCTCAAGTCGACTACGAAACTGAAATGGAAAATAATGGTCATTTTAACCCATACGTGAGAGCGCAAAAAATGTCTTGCCATGCGGTGAGCATCCAGTGTTGCTCCAAGTATCCTTGGAAGGAAACAACTCTGTTGGTCTTTAACTCTGTCCCTACATTACTAATCCCTTGCACGACTCTTAAATTGGTTTTGCAAAGTGAGAAGCGTATTATTTTTAGCCATGTTTCTTTGTAAAATCATTATCTTTCTGGATTCGTTTCTCTGTTTAGGAAGCTGATAATGGGACTAGACTGGATGTCTGTAGTATAGCACATGAAACCTGTAACGCTGCAGCTCAAGCCAGTCTCTTGGGGGTAAGGAAGAGAATACAGCCCTATGGGTGGGCTGCAGGGAGGGTTCCTGTGGTTTCTCAATCCCTTCTGCTAGAAACAGCATAGCTGGTTGGGTAAACTGGGAATTACCAGACTAAGTGGGACACCTTCCTCTCCGCCCCGCCCTCATCCCACCACCACTTTTAACTGCAGCAAAGTGTGGCAGGTCCAGGCTGAACTGAGACCTGGAGTGTATTTAGATTGCAGATGTATTTTCTTTCTACTTTGGTTCTTACATCATAAGAACTAACTGCAGTGTTTCTGGCATGGAACCTGCCTCCAAACTGGTTATGGTGGGAGTGTCAGGGTGGGGTGGTAGCATGCATTGCTAAGATCTGCCTGCTCTTTAAGAAAAACTGTCCTCATTGCTCTTTGGCCGGACTACGTCTGTGATAGAGATACTCTTGGCCCCACGTGCAAAGATCACTTTGACTCCTTCCTCAGGAGTCTCTTCTGTTCAGCACCTCCAGAAAATACACCACCAGATCTGAAAGCCTGACTCCAGCTGTTCTGTGTCACAGATAAGTAAGTCTACTACTCCACAAATCAATCTTTCATATTGGCTGAATGATACCTGTGGATTAAATATGTTTGAACTTGCTTTGCCATTATCTTGAGTCATTTGGCAATTTGGTTAGAAAAGGCTTATCTCTTACTAAGCAATCTCTAAGCAGAAACAAATGCTTTGAAAATGGGGGGAGGCATGAGAGGAGAGGAAGGAGAACTGTAAATGTCCAAACTTGCAGACTGGAAGTTGGGCATGTGGTTCATATAAGAAAAGGAAGACTGTGGGTTTGTAAATTGAAAGTAGTGGGAGTAGTGAATTTTTCAGGCCAAACTGCAACCTGTAGCCACATGTTTATGAGCCTTGTTCAGCTGAAAAGACTTCCTTTTCCAGCAGGTCTTATGTAAGAGAAGAGAGTCTCTTACTTCATCTTACTTTTTGCATATATGCAACACTTTTTTTTTTTTTTTTTTCCTTAAAGTTGTCTTCTTTTTTGTAGGACTCTTGCTTTTTTCTTAAATTTGTGCACTTGTTTGTATAAGATAGGCTTCAACAGAGATTCTGTTTGACTTGGAAGGGGGGAGAACCATATATTATGAAGTCTGTAGACATCATCTTTTCTTTGTGACAATATGTCTCTATATATGATCAGAATTTGCACGTCATAATGGAATTTAGCTCATCTCCTACCATTGATTTTGTATAAATGTTGACACAGAAAGTCAGCAGCAGTGTTACCTGGAGTTTCCAGGACAAGCTCTGGTGAGTAGGTGGTTATCATCAAGATGAAGATACAACAAGGGACTCTCTTCAGTTTTCTGTCAAGGTCTGTATCTGCTTCTCGCCTTGGGTTGGATTCTACGATGCACTGATTGCGAAACAAGAAAGGAATTATCGGAGTAAGGCTTTGTGCTGCCTCTGTCTCTCTAAGACTGCTTGTGTGGTCACTGGGTTATGTTAAAACAGAGTTATTCCTGCTCATCTTCATGCAGAGTCAGCTTGGAGACCCTTTTCAGCAACTGACCTCCAATAAAGAAGTTTAGCAGAGCATGGAGTTGAGACCTCTGGACGTACGTGCCTGCACACAGTAACCGGAACCCATAGTCTGTTGTGCCAGACAAACCTGTCTCCGCATACGATTTCTGATGCTTATTGCATCTTCAGAATTGATCTAATCAGTGAAGTAGCACAACTTGAACTGCAGCTGTATCTAGCTAAACTCATGGATGTAACCAAGCTTGCACAGATACTACCTGCACAGAACCTGGTCTACTACTCAAGTTCAAATGCTAGCTATTAACTGCATTTTACACAAGGAAAACCCCAATTAGTGTTACAGCTGCATACTAGTGACAAATTTACAGCTATGAGTCAGCATGGTGGTACACAAATTTATCACCTGTTTTTGTTCATAAATAGGAACACTTAACAAAAGAAGTCATGTTACACACCAAATTATGTAGGGAATAGTTATGCTTAGAATGATATTTTCAGCATAGACCATGTAATATTTCAGATGCTTGAGGGATAAACCCTCACCTTTCCTTTCAGGCTAAGATTTCTTATCCTTATTTTCAGCCCATTGGGGATTTTTTTTTTTTTTTTACTGAAAGGAAAATTGTAACGAAAGCAACTGTGGCTATCTCTGTTTTGGGGGTTGGAGAATATATTGGCTAGATTACTGCTGTGGTGAAAGGCACAGAATGATGTATAGATGACGCCACCCAGATATACTGACTCGGAAATCTCCTAAGAGACTTCCCTCTCTGCTCATTTCTTGCTGCCATGGAGTAATCCCACACAGTCAATCTTACCAGTAGCACAGTGTTGCCACAGCTAGCAAATTGGGGGAACAGAGGCTCTTTGAATCTGGAAACACATCTGTTCCAAAAGAAATGGGTAGGTCTTCCAAGACATAACTTGTGAGCAGTTGTGCATAGAAGTGTCGTGGGCACTCCTGCTTGTTGGTGGGATTCTGAACCTAGTCAAAGACTAGCTTGATGTGATTAAGAAACAGTTTGGCAATCTGGCTTGGCTTTGACTGCAGCTATTCCTTATGGGCATAGCTCGGGTGAGGGCAGGTGGTGGTTGTAGTCCACGCCCCCAGAACCTAGGACAGGATCAGTCCCAAGTTAAACTAGAGAAACTCTGTAATGCTGATAAGGTGGGAGGACAACTGAGAACCACCAAAGTATACAGGTGGTCAGGTATGTCTTTTGCCTTAAGCCAGAGCTGCATAGAGCTCCTGTGCCACCTATAGATCCCAGGGCATGTCCCAGCCCAGCTGTACTCCCACTGTACGTGCTCCAAGGAACATGAAATGATCATTGGTGCAGCTGTAGTGTTCACTTGAACCTGTGCTAGTTGACAGTCACCGGTTCTGTGGCTGAGCTCAATGTCTATGTTGTAAACCCGCTTTTTTGCACAAGCTGTTTAGACTGAACCCTGGAGCATTCCTGAGGTGGAAACTGAAACCCTAGTTTAGGCCCTAATCTCTTTAGGCATGGGTGTATCACAGCCCAGTCTCAGATATCTTTTGTTCATCTTTCTGTAAGTCCAGCACATGTATCTTAAGTCTGAGCTATTGAAGCTGTAGGCAGATGGAAGATGCAGATCTCATTGGACTTACGCACCTGAGCTTAAGACTGTTCAACTAGCAACATGACCTATATAGTGATGCTTTAAATTGCTGTGCACAGGAGATGAGGAGCTGGCTAGTGGTTTTGCTTCCAAGAAGTGAGTGTTTTGGGGTTCCTTTTTTTTAAAAAAGGGGGGTTGGGAAGTGGGGAGAAGAGATACTAGATGGAAATAGCTTGCAGCTGGCTGCAGAAGTGTAGAAGTTTAGTCTAGCAGAGGGATTGTGATGTTCAGCATAGTGGGCAAAGGCAAAGCACACGATGGCAGAAAGACATTAGTGTTAGTGTGGAAAAGGCTAAAACAGAACTCAAAGCCAGAATATTTACTTGCTTTGGCTCTGTTTGAGCCTTCTCGGGTGTTATTCAGGATATCATTCAAAATACCTAAAATTACTTTTTTCCTACAAAGTAAAGCCACAATGGCAGGTAAAAGCAGCAAGCTTTGGGGTAGAACTCTCCCCGCCTAAATAAGGGCTGTGAAATTTGTAGCTTGACTAGCAACACTTTTGGTCAGCCAAAAGTGATTTGGGGAAGGGGGTGTAACAGATGGTGCATACAGAATGTGTGCTTAGATGGCTGTGACTCAAATACGCTTTCCATGCTTTTAATGAATGAGAGGAAAAAAAGAGACAGCTTCCTGTTGTGGGTTTTTTTTAAGCAATGATTTTCCTAAAAGGAGAAAACAAGGAGTTTCATGTATTTCTTCTGGTTATCCTTGGGGAGGTGGTTGGAGGGACAGTGTTGAGGGCTGAGGCTGAATCACGGTGCAGCCCATGGCATCCTCTGTCTAAGAATAAGATTGGTGACTCCCTGTCATCGTCTTGAAGTTTTTTCTGTGAGTGTGTCATTTTCTGAACCCTCCCCTTAGACAGAGATAAAGGATGCCCTGGCCCATCGACAGTGCAAAACAAGGCACTGACTAGGATGTCCTACTTTTAAATTTCAGTAGAGAGAATCTATCTTGGTGCTCTATGTTTAAAGGACTAATTCCAAGTCTACTGAGGCTCACCACTGGGTCTATGCTGTGTTTGCATGGGATATGCTAACTTGCCTTATGTTAGGGCAGTGACTGTGCAGGAGATAGTTGAACAGTAGTTATTATTTTAATGTCAGTGTAAATGGAATTACAAATATCCTCTGCAGAACCTCCCTGGATATTTGCTGGTATAACTCAGAGGACAGTTGCAATGAAGCTGCTTCATGCCCATTAGCTATTCCCTGTCTGCTTTCAGGGTTCTGCAGGCAGAATTGGATCCACTGCCTCCCTCTTGCTTTTGATACTTTTAAATTTGGTTTTAAGTTAAAATATAGCTGTCTTATCAGGAATGTATTCTAAAGTGAACAGAGGCCAGGTCTCTGTCATTCCTTTTAAGCCTAGAGAGAAAATCTAATTTGTACTGTGTGCATCTTGGGGAAGCAGAGGAGAATCACAGGACACTTACTTAATCAGTAGAATAAGGAATCATGCTTTGATCAGGCGCTACAGAGTGCCTCTGATACGATGATTATTAGTTATCCCAAATGGAAGAGCTCTAATAGCAGAAGCTGCGAGATCCACTTTAGAGCAGTAATTAACGTGACACTGAGGAATCTTGCTGGGATGCAGCAAATCCAGGCTCTGACCTGGTCTGATCTGGTGCTGCCAAAACAGGTAATTGATCACATTTTTCAGAATGCAGCCAGGAGCCTCAGGTCTGGGTCCCTGAAAATCTTCAGAAGCCTTTTGCAAGTAAGTTTCACAGGGCAGGCAAGCACTTCCCTGCCTAGTTCTACTCTCCTTTTGTGCTTCTAAAACATGGGTTTGTTGATTTATCAAAGAACTTTCACTTCTGTTTGAAGCAATCTAAATTTAGAAAGGAAGTCTTGAGCTTCTCATTGCTGCTGTGTGAGTGGGCTATTGTTGAGGCTTGCAGATTCCAGTGTGAGGTTTTATTTTTAGTTATTAATGATGCTGAATAAACTGGAAAGAAGAAATAATATGTTTTACAGATTGAGAAATTCAACCAGGCATCACCACTAAAAGATACTAGATAGTGGAGGTAAATGGATCTGTCAGTAAGTGCAGTTACTGGCAGATGTATGTCAGTGCCCCTTAGGCTGTCTATAGTGCTCTAGGAGAACCTCTCCACACCTGTTTCCCTACCCATCCTTAAAGCACAGAGAATTTTCTAGCAATGATTTTCATCTTCCAGAGCAGTGTTTTCTTCTTCTTACCTTTAGAGTAAGCTAGAGGAATAAATCCTGCTTTAGGATACAGATGCATAGCTCCACTGAAATAAGCAGAAGTGGCAAGATCTTGTGTAAAGCTTCCTGACTTTTTTAGACATATCCCTCTTAAAAACTGTTCTTCATCTGCCAAGCAAAACGTTTCAGTTTATGGGCCTTTTGTCTTTCTGACCCAAACTGAAACCTTCCACAAAGTAAAACATTTCTCATGAAGACTTCTAACTCTAACTCTCCCACAATTTCTATAGAGACAGTTCTGAGTGCCTGAGACCAGCACCAGCTAGTAGTATCAAACTCTCTTGCGTCAAACTTGGTGCAGATCAGATGCAGTATTTTTTTTCCCCCTCATTTTAGTGAATTCTGGAAGCTATGCCCTTGTCTATTCTCCCTTGTTTTAACAAAACAACTGACTAAAATACCCAAGTATTGTTATCAGGAGACTGATCCATTTGGGGAGATTTGCATAGGCCCTCAACCTGCTCTCTTTGGAAAAATAAAGGTGGTGGTGGTTTTTTTTTTTGTGTTTTTTTTTTTTCCTCTTTTTCCTTTGAAACCCAAGGGTGTCTGTAAGCGCTCTGCAAGGAGGTCATAGTGTTGAAGTAAGTTAAGGTGAGCACAAACACCAAAGACTCTTAGCATTTGCTTACACAACTAAGGTGGGAGAAATCCCAGAGTAGATATCAAAGGGCTTGTCAATCCTGTTTGTATTAAGCTGGGACATTATGTGTGTTAAAACTGGTTTGGTCTTGCTTTGTGGGTCAAGTGTAGTATTTGTAGAACCACTGGCTGACTGCTACAGGCCTGATTTAAGCACTGTTGTATTGGTGGCATTTCATATGGGTATAATGAGGCCTAGTTTCTGTGGGACTCTTCTCAGTGCACCCTAAATTTCTGGGCCATTAGCAGTCATGGCTAGTGACTTGAGTGGAGCCTGTGGAAACTAAGGTTTGGAGGGAGGAAGGAGAGCTGCTGTAAGCCCAGGTCTTAAGCTACTGCACTGAACACCGGCTGGTTTTGTGCTGAGACAGCATTTGAAGGAAATACAAACCTACTTTTGAGGAAGATGGTTTTCATAATGATGTTGAACACACCTCTGTAGCAGTAATTACCTATTTGCATCTAACTCAATGGGCCTTATCAGTTATCATCTGCCAATCTGTAACTGGAGGTATAGCTAACTTAGCAAGAGCTAGCTGAATATTTCTACTAGGGTGACACTAATACTTAGTTTTTGATTCTTACAGAAACTAAATCCACAACACCATTCTGCTGCCAAGGCATACTCCAGTTCCACTGATGCGTTCTTTCCTTATTTTTTTTCTACTGTGTTATTCAAATTGCCTCGGTTGCCAAGAATAACTAGTTTGTGGTCTGAGGCAAAGAGCTTTGAAGTTAGTGGACACCTCACAACATAAGATTTCAAATTGAAGGTAGTAGCATCTATCCTTTCATTCGAGTGACAAATGAGTACTTTGGCAGCAACAATGCAGTGGTGATGCAGCATTGCTCTTAGCTGAAGTCCGCAGCAGTGTTAAGAGTGCTCCTTGCAGCTCCTCTCTGTAGTCAAGTCAAACTGCCTTTGCTGTGTTCCTTAATGAAGGGGCAGATCGTGCTGGTAGCATTTTACTAACAGATTTTCCAGTGTCCTTTTGAACTGTTGTGCCAAGAAGGGTAACTTGAGAGAGACTTAACATCTGGCTTTGCGGCATCTAGTTTTTCGCAGCAGCACAGGGAAGAGAATGCAGAGCTGACAACTACAAGATGTTCCTTCTTAAAGCCACGTACAGAAATTACTTTGATCGTTGCTGTGGTAGTCAACTTCGTGAGGCAGTGGAGCAACTAGGAATGGGGGAGTGAGGAAGGCTGAGGAGAGGAAGCATCAACCAGTGCTGGTGGCTCAGGTGTCTCTGTGACAGCATGCCCTGTCCTGCAGGAGTGGAGCAGTAAGAGCTCTGAAACATGCAGACCACGCACTGTTGAGGGTGCTCTTGCCCAGAGAGTTCAGGGTTAACACATTGCTAATGGACAGGTCTTTGGGAAGAGAAGGGATGTAAAATGCCTGTTACCTGTCTAGCTCCAGAGGCCAGTTTTTCTTAATGCCTCACCTCACTGAGTTTAACAGCTGATTAAGGCAGCTGAAGTTCTGACCAGAATGCTGGCTCTTCCTTGCAGGGGTAAAGGCATCCCCTCTTCCAGATAGACTGCAAGTGCCAGTGATGTGGGAGCATGAACTCTGTGGCAACAGAGACCTCCTAACTGCCCGAGGCACCTTTTGGGACATCATTCTCAGACTACTGCTGTATGTCAGAAGAGCTTTGAGCAGGCTGCTGGGGAGCTCGCAGAAGTACCCGTGCTCGTTTCTGGCTTTCGTTGTACGAACTTAGCCAGGACTAGCTCAATTCTTCTACTAGGCTTAACCTGCATCCTCTTTCCAGTTCTCTTGCTGCGAAATGTTTCTGGTTCTTAATCTTTTCTAGGCAGGGTTCTACTATGTACCTTCAGCCTATGGAATCCTGCTTGTGCCTGCAGTGGGTGCATCATACCCCCTTGACTGTCTCTACCCTGCAGTGTCTTTCTAGCTGCTCAGCTTTCTGCCTTATCACAAGGCTTTGTCCTCTGGTTTAAGCGTTGTAGACAGCCTCTCTGAGGCCCCACAGTGATAGCCTGACTCGGCAATTTTGCACAGTTCTGGCTTGATCTTTCCTGCAGCTGTAAAACTGAGGTGCAGGGGGGAAGGGGAAATGCACGAGGAAACGAATGGTCTGATGCCTGCCTCTCCCTTTCACTCCTCGTGTATCCTCTACATAAATAGGCTGGCTCAGCCTTTTCTGTCTTTCTAACAAGAGGAGCCTGGTGTGAGGTCTCTTCCATACCAGGCATGGCCCCTTTGTGCTGCAAAGAATAAAGTCTCCACATTCAAACTGTGTTTTGCAGGGTGGGTTAGCAGCATGGTCTTTGTCAGCTTTCCTGACAAAGCCTTAGTGCTGTGGGAACAGTATCAGCAAGCACTGCAAGTCTTCACATTGCTAGAATTCTTTAGAGTTCTTCTAAATGCTGAGCCTTCAGCCCCTTAATGCAAGTAGCTGTGGCTCTGAGACGTACCTGGCCTCAGACTTTGGGGCAGAGGACATGGGGAAAATTGGAGAGCCACCCAGATGGACGAGGGATTTTGAAATTTATCAGTAATAAAGGTTCATTTCTTTGGGAAAAATGATTTTGAGAGCTTTTCCTCTAAGAAGTCCTGGTACCATCTCTTTTTGCAGTATTAGCATATTAAGTAGTCCAGAGCACCTTCTGTTCACAGGAGAGTGTAGTATGGTTTCCATGCTGCTCTGCAGATGGTTGCCAAGTTGTCCAAGGATAAGACTTTCTAAAGTGCGTGACCTTCCTGTCCTTACATGATAGTCATTCCAGGAAAGGTACTTTACAAGTTAACCTGCACAGCAGCAGTTACGAGAACCACCAAGGAGAGGGCTAAGTTTTGCAGTGTTTATTTTTGAAGTGTGAGATAGTCTAACAATTTCTCCCTTAACAAAAAACGGCATGTACCCAATCCCAATGTAACCGACTGCAAACAGATTGCAGCTTCTGTAAGATCCGTGTGGATAACATGGCATAGCTTTGCTTTGATCTCATGTAGCTGCACCAGAATCATATTTAATTACTTTGACAGCCTGTCTCCGAGCAATAGATTCTCTTACCCCAATTGGGATAGACAAGCTCAGAGACTAGGCTGAACATTCATTTCTGCAACTTGTGGAAGAGTTACTGTTGTCAGTCTTGTTCTGAGATTGCAAAACAATGGGGAGACCTTTCACAGCTTAAAATCTGAGGCTGAGTGAGAGGTGGGCAGAAAGAGGCAGGTTGATCCAGTGGTTAGTGTCTCCACTCAGGAGGGATGGTTCAGTTCTCATGAGCTTTCCAAGTCACTCGGGCAGTTGTTGGGGTACAGGAAGATTATTTGTAAAATGAGAGCAATGGCACTTAATACTATCAGAGCACCCCTCCTTCACCCATCACACTGGTGACACAACACACACTTTCACTCAAAAGGGTTCAAATCCTTCTTGTGCAGGGATTTAATGTAAATTTGTGTGAAATAGGACCTATTTGCTTTAGCTAAGGGTCTGACCCCAAAGCAGGAAGCATTTCCTGTTTGGTCTCTGGTAATTTGGGGATTGCAGTGCCCCTGCCATTGCAGTTGCATGTGCAGCAGATAACTCCCAAGTGAATGACTGGAAAAATCTCTTGTCTTAATGACCGTTGTCCACTTGAAAGGCTGTCTTCCAAATCTGTCTATAAATGGTGTTGTTGGGTACCTGCCAAATTTTCATTTTAATATATTTTAATGTTGCTTTCATTTCCATTTTTGTTTATGCCTTTGCTGTTGGGGAATGCAGTTAGCAACATATATCCTCAAAAGAAACCTGTTTCCAGGTGCTGGCAAATTGGGCTATAAATATGCATTTGTGGCTGAGGGCTGCCATGAACTCTGTATGAGGAAGGTATGATTTATTTTTGGTATTGCATCCTCTAATGTGGGCTTATATGGGCAAGAGCTATTCTTCTGGGTGTCTGCATTGCTAACTTTTTTTAAAGTATTGAGGATTATTATATTAGAGCAGTTTCCACTCAACTTTCTGCACTCAGCCCAATCCCTATGTTTACCCTAACTTTGTTCTGCTACTCAAAAAATCAACTCAGTTTTACTTTGCCCAGTGACAGGGATCCAACCTGGAGGTGTGTATCAATTTGTCCCAGCCAGAAATAAGCACGACTTCTAGGCCAGAGTGTTTGTCTCTTCTGAAACTCCACAGCATACCTGCTGCTGCCTGGCTGTCCCAGTTTGACCTATTTGTAGAATAGGATTTAGGGCCTGCATTGTGACATACCAGTAGTGCAGTCTGCAATAGTCTGTAACATGCTACAGTCTCTAGTTATTAACATCACTACTATTTTAACATCACTCCTCTTTAATTGCAGCCTCTTTAACTGGAGACCTAAGGAGTGAAACTCATTCAGGTGTGAGAATGAGAAGAGGCGCATCTTTAAGAGATGAGTTTTGATTCTACCTAGGCTGCCCCTCAGCTAATGGAAGAGAAATGCCATATTTTGGGGTCTACCTTACTGGAAATAGACAGTAGCATTAAAGCAGCATGCACGTGGTTCATGCCCTTCTTAGGAATTGTACTTCATTCTACAGAGTACAAAATTCTGTATTTTCTTCAGTAAGTTCTTAGTTTCCAAGCAAAACCTTGAATTGGGGGATGTACACGTTTGAACTTTGGGGCTACTGTAGATTTATACTTAACTCCCTGATGTTAGGTTTGTGTACATGTCTCTCAGAAGTGAGGTAAGAAATAGAGCTCTTTTCTTCCTCAGAGGTTGAAAGACATGGAGAATATCTGCTGTGAGCTGTGTTCCTTTATCTTAGAGCACATACGATTTGTGGCAAGGTAGTCATTATGTTCCTATAATGTTATTTTCCAACAATTAGTTAAATTTTAAGACCTATCTTTCACAGTTCAGCAGATACACAGCTTTAAAACTAATGGCCTTGCAAAACTTTATAGTATTGGCTACCAAGTACTGTACTCATTAATGGCTTGATTGCTACCAACAGTCCTTTATACAGCCTTTATAAAAAAGGCTGCCAGTTCTATGACTCATGCAGTTCATAACTTTACCTGCTGTCTGCTGCTCATCACTAAAAGATGCAGTTAACATTTTCTAACCTGGCTGTCTAAGAGACTAGGTACTTACTCTATAGGTGCGCAAATGCCACTCAGGATAGCCAGTACTCTTGCTGTCACTTCAGATGCCCAAAGGCAGAATGAAGGAATGACCTCCAGAACAACCAGCATCAGGCAGGTGGAGATCACCACAACTCAATACAGATAAAGGTACCTTCTTCTAAATTATTTTCTCGTGTTCTGATGAGCTTCTACTTGCCATCTGTCCTTTACACAGTCATCATATAATTATCTGTTCTTTCAGAGACAATTTAATTAGATCTTCTTTCAGTAGGTTTTAATCAAGTGTTATGGGGTTGCTGGTAAATTATTTACAGCTGTATCACTTGATGGAACACTTGGTCTGCTAAAGGTATCATGTAAGTGACATAGTGTAGTAAAGAGTACAGCTGGCTTTAGTTTAGGACCCTGCTTGTGTTTCTTGGGGTTATCCAGTTGACATTAGACGAATGTTGGGTTATGTGAGCCCGCTTTCCTTTACAATGGTAGAAACTGAATGTCACTGTGCTGAAAACAAAGGAGTTGAAGCAGCTTTAAACTAGGGTAAGAGCTGAATTTAGCTCTAGTCTCTGCTGGCTCAGTTCTTTTATAAGTGCCTTTCAAGGTTGAATACCTTAAACAGTGTGGCCTTGACCCTCACTTGAAGCTCCAGCTATTTAAACAGAAGTGCTGTTGTACTGTCTTCAGACTTGGTCTACCTTGAATGGGCAAGGTAGCAAAAAACAACACTCAAATAGCAAGGGATAATAAACTGAGAAGGTGGATATTTTTAGAATACAGAAGGGTTCTTTCTCTGCCTTATTTCACCTGTCCCTTAAGGTGGTGAAAATTTTACAGCTATACGATATCCCTCCCTCTTTCATCTTGTTGGATGCTTGTTTCAGCAACGTTATTTTTTTTCCCAGTTCAGCTCACATTCTTTGTGAGAAAGCTCCATCATGGGACGATACCAGCCTGCCTGCACCCAAGTATTCCTGTAAGTTTACAGCAGTAACTGTCTTCCATTTATTGTTTACATAGCCTCTGAAGTAAAATGCAGTTTGAATATATATAATCAATGTTACAGAACTGTCACCTATGGAAACCTTATTCCAGGTATTTATTATGCTTATTTGGTATTTACAATAAGCATAAGCTTGGGTGTATTTAATGTTTAGTGTGCAGGCTGGAGATGCAACTCAGGTTCCATTCATTATTGGAAAATTACTAAGTACTTTTGAAGATGAGTTTGTCTTTCTTGCTTCTGTCAAATTCCTTCCAGCGTAGGATTTAAAAGAATAGTTTTGCAGGTTCTTGGTGGTGTCTTGCTTCACTTGATGGATTCATAGTGCTGAGGTAGAGAAATACAGCTCAGTTGAAGCTTTGTGATCTGATCCAGAGCAGAGGACAGTAATATGCCTTCGTTTTGAAGCACAAATCTCAACTGAGTGTATGGAGAAAGGATATTTGATACGCTATGGAAGACCATTTCTGACATTAGGCCAGTGACCTACCCTGATTTTATTTCTCCCATGCGCATGTTAAAGAAACAAATTGTGGGTTGACTTAGTGCATCTGATCTATAAATGTTAATGCAGAAATTGTCCAGACTTTGTAGTTGCACAAGCAAGTACAAAATTTGATGTAGTTACCTTGCACAATATTTAAAACTGGACTTAAAAGGGAATGTAATGATTGGCAGAGTCCGGTTTCCATCAATTCTACCATTGCTGGTATCCAACCTATAAAAAACTTTAGTAACTTACACAAAAGGTGTCCTGCTGTCAAAGGGCAGGTGCTTCAAAAGTTGCAACTTACTACTTCTCCACACCACTGCACAAGGACAAAGAACTGTTACCAGGATTACAAGACCATGTGACAAGGGCTTCTAACTTAGTTTTCTGGCCTCATGTATGGGGCCAATACCACAGTGAATTGGCTTAATACATTGGCAATGATAGCATACCATCAGAGCTATTTCACCTTTAAAAGCCTGTGTCTTGCTCTTGACCCTCCTCCATTGCCTTCTTCCTTGTTCCTCTCTTCGTATATCCGCTTTGCTGCTCCAGGTCATTCAGTCCCATCATAGCATCCAGAACCACCTCTTATACATGTTTCTTCCTTTTGAGCTATATATGTGACAAGAAATTTCTTGCATGATGCTCTCATCCATGCCCCCATAATAGCAACTACTGCTACCCATGACCTAAGTAACATTCACTGTTTGGGTAAAGATTTGATTTGTTCACGCCTAGCTTTAAAATCTCTGCCACTGAAATGATTACAGGAATGCTTTAAAGTGCAATTACTCTTAAGGTCTTTCTCTGCATTTTTAAGAGCTTGAATCTTCTTCTGAGGCTGATAGTGAACTATTACTGTAGCTAAGAATCAAGAAGAGCATGCGGGAAAGCCGCATTCTTTCAGTGGCTATGTGCAGATGTTTGACTTTAGGACTTTAGGAAATGATGTTCAGGGAGGTCCTGGAAACCCCCCAAGAGACCAATAGACAATTTAGCAGGTCATTGTATCTTGTTGGAGATCATCATTTGTCATGAGCCTTTTGTGAAGGAAAAGGCTAATTTACAATCTTATTGTGTAGATATACTGGATGTGTCAGCATGTTTTGAAAAGCTGACTCAAATGAACAATTTGAACAATTTTGAACGTTTTGAATGAACAATTGGGGTGAGAAGTTGTCCTCTACATTTCCCCCCCTGCAGTAAGAGGGAGGACTGCCTATACTCAACCCATGTTCTTTTATCCTTCCTCATTCTCTAGAATGACCAAAGAGGAGAATAGAGTTTTTTAATGTTTGTAAGTGAAAGCTAAGCACATTACAGTCTCAGTTGGGAGGAACTGAAAGCACCTATTCATGAGAGCATTTATACTAGCCACAGGTTTTCTGACCTCTCGTGGCAAGTAGCTAGGGCAGACACATTTCGGAGAAAGTGCTTGTAGTCCTGATGTTACTTAGTATTTGGGAGGCAGGACTACGTGGCAGTTGGGATAAGAAGGGACTTAACTGCGCTTTTATTGCACTGTAATTCTCACATTGGAATGGCTATTACAGATGGCATGGTTATGAGACAAATGGAGCCTTAGCATTGCTTATCTGGATTGGATATCTGAAGCACACTCCTGACAAGTTATTTGCTAGCCTCAAGGTTCAAGCTCAAGTGAAGCTATATAGTAGTTGGCTTTATAGCCTGGTCCCTTTCCTTTCAGCTGCTGTGTAACCCAAAAGTTTTTCCCTCTCTTTCTCCCATTCCTGTGTGTGTTGGTTTCATATGTATCATCACTGGTTTGAAGCTTTGTGCAGCTGCTAGAAGAGTATTTGCCTTTGCAGCAGAAGGCAGGTAGGTCTGTGTCACTGAAAGTGTTCCCCTCCCCCAGACTTAGCTATTATTTATGCAACATGATCTAACACAGCGTGGCTGGGAGCCGATGGTCCAGAGTTCATTTCCAGTTATTATTGTAGTACAGTCAGTCTGGTTAGAGGTACTCATTTTCAGCACAGAACATAAACCCTTTGAAAGCATAAACAAACTCTATGTCAGTTTTACTTGGCTTCATACACAAGTGTTTCAGCTAAACAGGAAAAGCAAGCTAGAGTTGAAGCACTGCAAGATGCTGGTTCAACAGTTGTCCATACTAAACTAACTAAGGTCCCTTCTAGTAGAAGAGATATACAAGGAGGGCTAGGCTCCAAAACAGCAATGGCAGCTTCCCCTTTTAGTCTCTAGAAATGTATTGAGTACAGTTCTTAGCTTTGCCTCAGTATGTGTTTGAACTCCTGAGCTAGGGAATAGTTGAATAAACCACATGCAGAATTACCTTGCTAGGTTGGGGTCAGACTTCAGTGGCCCTAGGAGATGTAGCTATCCTGTCTTCAATGGCCTGAGCAGTTACACCTGCTGTCACAACCCTGTTACAGTATGTGCATGTAGCTACTCTGGAGTTCAGTCATATTAGGTACCACTAACCAAGCTAGTCAACTGCAATGCTTTTTTTTTTTTTTTTTTTTTTTTTTCTTCCCTATTATTATCATCTAGGATACTACTAGAAATCCGTCAGGCAAGATCACCCAAGGCTCTGGCTTTGAAGGCAGGCATGTTCAGAAGTTGTTGGCGTGGTCTCCTTGACTGGAGATTAAAGAGGCTGAACTAGGTGAATCACTACCCTCAAAGCATGAACTTCTAGCACTGGGGTAGCATCTCTGGTGTTTGTACAGTCCCAGCAACAGTAATCCGATGGTAACTATAGCCAGCACGGGAGCACTGCGTAAGGGTGCTTGGCTACTAGCAGTAAAGCTTCCCTCAACTGTACTTTGCTGCATGCTAATACAGCTGTTTTTTGGATTTGAGGCTGAAAAGACACTTTGTACAGCTCAGTATCTGTACTACCTTACAGTAATTCATTGCCTTGTTCCAGTTAGTAATCTGTATGCTGCCCTGGGAGGCAGGGTGTCAGGCAGCTCATGGAAACAAACCAGTGTCATAGGCTGTTAAATTCAAAGGCAAAGTTTAATAGGGCAGCACAGCCTGAGTGGGGAAGGGGAGCCTCTGAGCTGGACAAACAGGTCACACAAGTTTCCAGACATTCTGTCCTGTGCAAGCAGAACACCAAGGCTGCAGGAGCTGGATGCTCTCAGGTAGGAGCAGCACCAATACTTTGCAAGATCAAAGTTTAGCAGAGTTGAGGCTCCTTCAAGTACTGGAGTGTTTGAGCTTTGTTTAGCAAGAGTCGATCAGAATAGTCACTAATTTAAGTTCTTTGCAGTTAATAATTAAGTTCCTCCTACAGAGCACCACTGATGTCATTAAATTCACAGTTTCTAGCCCAAGATTAACAGCTTCACTTTGGCCCTTGCTATAGTCTTTCCTTTAGGGAGACACCACCTCGAATATTGTGATCTGACTATTTGTGCCCTATTTAGGGAACAGAGGTCACATCCTGCTTTGTCTCTGCAGCGGCAACTCCTACTCTTCCTGTTGCCTCACTCTTTCTGTTCATGTCCCTGCAGAATAGCAGGGGGAGTAGGAAGGAAGGAGAACTAGTCCGGTACAAACCTCATTCAACATACAGTCAAAGAAACCCAGCAACTGAACAGCAATTTTATAGCAGAGTAAAACAGTAGAGCTTATGCACATAGCTCACCTCAGTAACTCCAAAACAAAATCAGGAAAAAGGCAATAAATAAAGCCTTGCTGCAACACCATTCTTCTGCTTCATAGCATTTCCCCACATCCCAGGCTAAACCCAAACTTCAACTAGTCCTTCATTCTCATTACAATAACACTAACTGCTTCAGTGGGATGGTCCTGGGGCTTCAAAGAGAATTTTCTCCCTGTAATCCACTGCAGGGAAGTCCCTCCTGTGTTTTTGGATGATTGGCTATCCAGAATGCTGTTCTGCCTTGTTCCTAATTGCATAGAAGTAAATTTCTCAAACTGTGTTAAATCTCATGAATCTTTAGCCTTCTGCAAGGAGTAGAGTTAAGTGAATATACTAGGAGTGTGAGTACTTCTATACTAGGAGATCAGGAGTGTTTTGGAGAAGTGATTCTTCAGCTGAGGATGCCTCAGGCATAACTGGAATTTCAGTGTTTGTCGTACTGTAGCCTAATTGTGAGATGTGCTTACTCACTGTGTTGCATGAGACTCGGTCTGGGGATACTTGCCTGATGGGAGGCCTGTCTTAGACCTCACGGGCTAGGCTCTCTGTTCCTTTACATTGTCTTCCCACTTGTAAGTCAACTACACTTCACAGAAGTTTGCCTGAGACTGTCATGTTCCTGATTTTGAGACAGCAGGAAGGCTAGCCTGACGACACATGGGACTGCAGAAAGAGGAGGAATAGGAAAGATAAGCTGTGTGGGTTACAACTGAGGAGGAAAGAGAGCTGATCAGGGAAGCAAACTCAGTATGATTCCCACTTACTAATGGTACACCCAGACCTAGAGGAAAAGGTAAAGAAAACTCATACAATCCATTGACTCCGTTTTATCTTTTAAATTGTTTTAGGGGTCTTTTCTAGAGCTGAGCTGTGGGTGACCCGCTTTCTACTTGGCAGCTGAATCTCAGTTATGCTTGCACAGATTTTTCATTCCTTTATTTTGTGCCTCAGTGCATTGTACATAGCGCTCTGGAAGCATTTTCTAAAATTGATGAGCAAACTGAAAATCTCTGATCCCCACTGCATGGCAGAACATACCAAAGTTTTTCTTTTTTCCTCTTAAAATCTGAAATAAGGAAGCTTGCTTTATAGGCTCAAAGCATTTTGAACAGAGCGGGTTTTGGTGTATTTTGTTCTTTCTGACAATCCCAAAATGCAATCTCATAGCAGCTTGTTAAAATAAAGCTGTTTTGCTGTTTTAAAAGACACTTGCAGAGAATGTGGCAAGTTGCCACATTCCAGTTAAGCAATTTCCTATAGTTGACTTTTTTTTTTAAAAAACACATGGTTTTCTCAGCCATCTCCCTCCTCCATTTTCACTGCAAGAAGCAAAAAACCCACCCCACAACACAGAAGCCCCCAACCCTGTATTAATACTTACTCATTTGAGGTGAGTATTCTTCGGGAAACCATGGAAGGCCAATGTCTATCAGTGTGTTTTGATTCATTTTGTAGTGCAAAGATCTGATTGTGAACATCTGATCTCTTAGAAACAAATGTTAATATTGAGTGGTGGGGAATATTTGATATCAATTATCGTGTAAATAAAAATATTTTCTTTTAACACTTTTTTTCTTTCTGAATGGGTTACATATTTAGAATCCAGTTACAGGGCAGACTCCAAAGGTTTTATAGCTGCATACCTCTTAGTTGCTCTGGAGAAGCATGTTACTGGTGTATTACACGCTAGTATAAAAAAGTTCATGATGGATGAAAGAGGCATAGCAATAGAGAATCTAATCCCAGGAGCTGACGTCTGTCCAGCTGTGTGATGCTAAATTATTCTTAGACTTAAAACTGTTGGAAGTACAAACATCTTTACATAAAGAAAGAAAAGCTTTTATGTGAATTGTTTCTTGTCTTTTCCCCCCTTTTATATTGCTCGTCACCTGTTCTCCAAGGATATTCAGATGCATTCAGAGAATCCACTGCTTTTTGCTGAGAAGTTTCAGTGGAAGTAGCGCTGTTAGCAGTAGCTTGGAGCAAACTCTGCTTGTCTGATCATGAGAACAGAACATTGAGCCTTGGCACTGGTGTCTGTAACATACATGGCAAACTTGAATTTTTAAGAACCGTGGCTGTTCTAGAAGTAGTATTTTCCTTCATGAGGGTAGATTTGCCCTTTTTTACTGCAGCAGACCTCAAAAGCAACTCAGTAATAGAATCTCTGGGAATCCTGCCCTTACAGATTTCAGCTTGATAGAGGTATGAACGAGTTGTTGTTCAACCACGTACAGCGGCACTGCTCTATCTGATGCTGTGTTACAGTTTGAAGTAGTGAGGCTCGCTTANATTCAGTGGGTGGATGTGTGTCCTGCAAAATGAGGTTTTGGCAGGTGCATTTAAAAATGGAGTAACTGATTTAAGAACAGCTGCTGAGTAAGCAAAAAGGAAGAAGGGCAGGCAAGTCCTCAAGGTAGTGAGTAATGCTATAGCTTCCTATTTTTGGGTGACTGCTCAGTCCTCTCCCTTTCTCTTATCAATTGAAGAAAATGATTGGCAGTAGCAATGTTGTAGAG